>JAVXUO010001884.1:0-29037 GCA_033065855.1 Escallonia rubra | reverse complement strand
CGCTCGTTGCACCTCATGCACGCTACTTAGCCCATTTTTATGAATTTCGACGAAAAACGGAACAATTTTTTCGGGTTTTCCTACGAAGGGCCTATTCGGGCACACTTCACGCCAATGCATAGCTTGCGAGAAATGTTGTAATTTTTTTGTCACTTTTTTTCGCTCGTTGCACCTCAGGCACGCTAGTTAGCTCATTTCTATGATTTCGGTGAAAAACGAGCCAAATTATTTTTTGAGGTTTCCATATGAAGGGCCTATTTGGGCACACTTTAGCGCCCAATGCTAGCTTGCGAGAAATGTTGTAATTTTTTTTGTCAGTTTTTTTCGCTCGTTGCACCTCATGCACGCTACTTAGCCCATTTTTATTATTTTCGCCGAAAACCTCGACAAATTATTTTTTCGTGTTTTCCTACGAAGGGCCTATTCGGGCACACTTTAGCGCCCAATGCGTAGCTTGCGAGAAATGTTGTAATTTTTTTTGTCACTTTTTTTCGCTCGTTGCACCTCAGGCACGCTAGTTAGCTCATTTCTATGAATTTCGGTGAAAAACGAGCCAAATTAGTTTTTGAGGTTTCCCTATGAAGGGCCTATTCGAGCACACTTTAGCGCCCAATGCTTAGCTTGCGAAAAATGTTGTAATTTTTTTTGTTAGTTTTTTTTCGCTCATTGCACCTCATGCACGCTACTTAGCCCATTTCTATGAATTTTGGCGAAAAACGAGACAAATTATTTTTTCAGGTTTCCTATGAATGGCCTATTCGGGCGCACTTTAACGCCCAATGCCTAGCTTGCGAAAATTGTTGTAATTTTTTTTGTCAGTTTTTTTTCGCTCATTGCACCTCATGCACGGTACTCAGCCCATTTCTATGAATTTCGGCGAAAAACGACCAAATTATTTTTTTAGGTTTTCCTATGAAGGGCCTATTCGGGCACACTTTAGCGCCCAATGCTTAGCGTGCGAGAAATGTTGTAATTTTTTTTGTCACTTTTTTTCGCTCGTTGCACCTCAGGCACGCTAGTTAGCTCATTTCTATGAATTTCGGTGAAAAACGAGCCAAATTATTTTTTGAGGTTTTCCCTATGAAGTGTCTATGCGGGCACACTTTAGCGCCCAATGCTTAGATTGCGAAAAATGTTGTAATTTTTTTTGTCAGTTTTTTTCGCTCATTGCACCTCATGCACGCTAATTAACCCGTTTCTATGAATTTCGGCAAAAAACGAGACAAATTATTTTTTCAGGTTTTCCTATGAAGGGCCTATTCGGGCACACTTTAGCGCCTAATGCCTAGCTTGCGAAAAATGTTGTAATTTTTTTGTCACTTTTTTTCGCTCGTTGCACCTCAGGCACGCTAGTTAGCTCATTTCTATGAATTTCGGTGAAAAACGAGCCAAATTATTTTTTGAGGTTTCCCTATGAAGGGCCTATTCGGGCACACTTTAGCGCCCAATGCTTGGCTTGCGAGAAATGTTTTAATTTTTTGTGTCTGTTTTTTTCGCTCATTGCACCTCATGCACGCTACTTAGCCCATTTTTATGAATTTCGACGAAAAACGAGACAAATTATTTTTTCGGGTTTTCCTACGAAGGGCCTATTCGGGCACACTTTAGCGCCCAATGCGTAGCTTGCGAGAAATGTTGTAATTTTTTTGTCACTTTTTTTCGCTCGTTGCACCTCAGGCACGCTAGTTAGCTCATTTCTATGAATTTCGGTGAAAAACGAGCCAAATTATTTTTTGAGGTTTCCCTATGAAGGGCCTATTCGGGCACACTTTAGCGCCCAATGCTTAGCTTGCGAGAAATGTTGTAATTTTTTTTCTCAGTTTTTTTTCGCTCATTGCAACTCATGCACGCTACTTAGCCCATTTTTATGAAATACGACGAAAAACTAGACAAATTATTTTTTCCGGTTTTCCTACGAAGGGCTTATTCGGGCACACTTTAGCGCCCAATGCATAGCTTGCGAGAAATGTTGTAATTTTTTTGTCACTTTTTTTCGCTCGTTGCACCTCAGGCACGCTAGTTAGCTCATTTCTATGAATTTCGGTGAAAAACGAGCCAAATTATTTTTTGAGGTTTCCCTATGAAGGGCCTATTCGGGCACACTTTAGCGCCCAATGCTTAGCTTGCGAGAAATGTTGTAATTTTTTTTGTCAGTTTTTTTCGCTCGTTGCACCTCATGCACGCTACTTAGCCCATTTTTATGAATTTCGACGAAAAACGAGACAAATTATTTTTTCGGGTTTCCTACGAAGGGCCTATTCGGGCACACTTTAGCGCCCAATGCATAGCTTGCGAGAAATGTTGTAATTTTTTTTGTCACTTTTTTTCGCTCGTTGCACCTCAGGCACGCTAGTTAGCTCATTTCTATGAATTTCGGTGAAAAACGAGCCAAATTATTTTTTCAGGTTCTCCTATGAAGGGCCTATTCGAGCACACTTTAGCGCCCAATGCTTAGCTTGCGAAAAATGTTGTAATTTTTTTTGTCAGTTTTTTTTCGCTCATTGCACCTCATGCACGCTACTTAGCCCATTTTTATGAATCTCAACGAAAAACTAGACAAATTATTTTTTCGGGTTTCCTACGAAGGGCCTATTCGGGCACACTTTAGCGCCCAATGCATAGCTTGCGAGAAATGTTGTAATTTTTTTGTCACTTTTTTTCGCTCGTTGCACCTCAAGCACGCTAGTTAGCTCATTTCTATGAATTTTGGCGAAAAACGAGCCAAATTATTTTTTGAGGTTTCCATATGAAGGGCCTATTCGAGCACACTTTAGCGCCCAATGCTTAGCTTGCGAAAAATGTTGTAATTTTTTTTGTCAGTTTTTTTTTCGCTCATTGCACCTCATGCACGCTACTTAGCCCATTTTTATGAATTTCGCCGAAAAACTAGACAAATTATTTTTTCAAGTTTTCCTATGAAGGGCCTCTTCGGGCACACTTTAGCGCCCAATGAGTTGCTTGCGTGAAGTGTTGTAATTTTTTTTGTCTCTTTTTTTTCGCTCGTTGCACCTCAGGCACGCTAGTTAGCTCATTTCTATGACTTTCGGTGAAAAACAAGACAAATTATTTTTTTAGGTTTTCCTATGAAGGGCCTATTCGGGCACACTTTAGCGCCCAATGCTTAGATTGCGAAAAATGTTGTAATTTTTTTTGTCAGTTTTTTTTCGCTCATTGCACCTCATGCACGCTACTTAACCCGTTTCTATGAATTTCGGCAAAAAACGAGACAAATTATTTTTTCAGGTTTTCCTATGAAGGGCCTATTCGGGCACACTTTAGCGCCTAATGCTTCGCTTGAGAAAAAAGTTGTCATTTATTTTGTCAGGTTTTTTTCGCTCGTTGCACCACAGACACGCTAGTTAGCCCATTTCTATGAATTTCGGCGAAAAACGAGACAAATTATTTTTTGAGGTTTTCCCTATGAAAGACCTATTCGGGCACACTTTAGCGCCCACTGCTTAGCTTGCGAGAAATGTTGTAATTTTTTTGTCACTTTTTTTCGCTCGTTGCACCTCAAGCACGCTAGTTAGCTCATTTCTATGAATTTCGGTGAAAAACGAGCCAAATTATTTTTTGAGGTTTTCTCCTATGAAGGGCCTATTCGGGCACACTTTAGCGCCCAATGCTTAGCTTGCGAAAAATGTTGTAATTTTTTTTGTCAGTTTTTTTTCGCTCATTGCACCTCATGCACGCTACTTAGCCCATTTCTATGAATTTCGACGAAAAACGAGATAAATTATTTTTTCGGGTTTTCCTACGAAGGGCCTATTCGGGCACACTTAAGCGCCCAATGCATAGCTTGCGAGAAATGTTGTAATTTTTTTTGTCACTTTTTTTCGCTCGTTGCACCTCATGCACGCTACTTAGCTCTTTTCTATGAATTTTGGCGAAATACGAGCCAAATTATTTTTTCAGGTTTCCCTATGAAGGGCCTATTCGGGCACACTTTAGCGCCTAATGCCTGGCTTGCGAAAAATGTTGTAATTTTTTTTGTCAGTTTTTTCTCGCTCGTTGCACCTCATGCACGCTACTTAGCCCATTTTTATGAATTTCGACGAAAAACGAGACGTATTATTTTTTGAGGTTTTCCTACGAAGGGCCTATTCGGGCACACTTTAGCGCCCAATGCATAGCTTGCGAGAAATGTTGTAATTTTTTTGTCACTTTTTTTCGCTCGTTGCACCTCAAGCACGCTAGTTAGCTCATTTCTATGAATTTCGGTGAAAAACGAGCCAAATTATTTTTTGAGGTTTCCCTATGAAGGGCCTATTCGAGCACACTTTAGCGCCCAATGCTTAGCTTGCGAAAAATGTTGTAATTTTTTTTGTCAGTTTTTTTTCGCTCATTGCACCTCATGCACGCTACTTAGCCCATTTCTATGAATTTCGGCAAAAAACGAGACAAATTATTTTTTCAGGTTTTCCTATGAAGGGCCTATTCGGGCACACTTTAGCGCCTAATGCCTAGCTTGCGAGAAATGTTGTAATTTTTTTTGTCACTTTTTTTCGCTCGTTGCACCTCAGGCACGCTAGTTAGCTCATTTCTATGAATTTCGGGGAAAAACGAGCCAAATTATTTTTTGAGGTTTCCCTATGAAGGGCATCTTCGGGCACACTTTAACGCCCAATGCTTAGCTTACGAAAAATGTTGTAATTTTTTGTGTCAGTTTTTTTCGCTCATTGCACCTCATGCACGCTACTTAGCCCATTTCTATGAATTTCGACGAAAAACGAGACAAATTATTTTTTCGGGTTTCCTACGAAGGGCCTATTCGGGCACACTTTAGCGCCCAATGCATAGCTTGCGAGAAATGTTGTAATTTTTTTGTCACTTTTTTTCGCTCGTTGCACCTCAAGCACGCTAGTTAGCTCATTTCTATGAATTTCGGTGAAAAACGAGCCAAATTATTTTTTGAGGTTTCCATATGAAGGGCCTATTCGGGCACACTTTAGCGCCCAATGCTTAGCTTGCGAAAAATGTTGTAATTTTTTTTGTCAGTTTTTTTCGCTCATTGCACCTCATGCACGCTACTTAGCCCATTTCTATGAATTTCGGCGAAAAACTAGACAAATTATTTTTTCAAGTTTTCCTATGAAGGGCCTATTCGGGCACACTTTAACGCCCAATGCTTAGCTTACGAGAAATGTTGTAATTTTTTTTGTCACTTTTTTTTCGCTCGTTGCACCTCAGGCACGCTAGTTAGCTCATTTCTATGAATTTCGGTGAAAAACAAGACAAATTATTTTTTTAGGTTTCCCTATGAAGGGCCTATTCGGACACACTTTAGCGCCCAATGCGTAGCTTGCGAGAAATGTTGTAATTTTTTTTGTCACTTTTTTTCGCTCGTTGCACCTCAGGCACGCTAGTTAGCTCATTTCTTTGAATTTCGGGGAAAAACGAGACAAATTATTTTTTAAGGTTTCCTATGAAGGGCCTATTCGGGCACACTTTAACGCCCAATGCTTAGCTTACGAAAAATGTTATAATTTTTTGTGTCTGTTTTTTTCGCTTATTGCACCTCATGAACGCTACTTAGCCCATTTCTATGAATTTTGGCGAAAAACGAGACAAATTATTTTTTCAGGTTTCCTATGAATGGCCTATTCGGGCACACTTTAGCGCCTAATGGATAGCTTGCGAGAAATGTTGTAATTTTTTTGTCAACTTTTTTTCGCTCGTTGCACCTCAGGCACGCTAGTTAGCTCATTTCTATGAATTTCGACCAAAAACGAGACAAATTATTTTTTTAGGTTTTCCTATGAAGGGCCTATTCGGGCACACTTTAGCGCCCAATGCTTAGCTTGCGAAAAATGTTGTAATTTTTTTTGTCAGTTTTTTTTCGCTCATTGCACCTCATGAACGCTACTTAGCCCATTTCTATGAATTTTGGCGAAAAACGAGACAAATTATTTTTTCAGGTTTCCTATGAATGGCCTATTCGGGCACACTTTAACGCCCAATGCCTAGCTTGCGAAAATTGTTGTAATTTTTTTTGTCAGTTTTTTTTCGCTCATTGCACCTCTTGCACGCTACTTAGCGCATTTATATGAACTTCGGTGAAAAACAAGGCAAATTTTTTTTTTAGGTTTTCCTATGAAGGGCCTATTCGGGCACACTTTAGCGCCCAATGCTTAGATTGCGAAAAATGTTGTAATTTTTTTTGTCAGTTTTTTTCCGCTCATTGCACCTCATGCACGCTACTTAACCCATTTCTATGAATTTCGGCGAAAAACGTGACAAATTATTTTTTCAGGTTTCCTATGAAGGGCCTATTCGGGCACACTTTAGCGCCCAATGCTTAGCTTGCGAGAAATGTTGTAATTTTTTTGTCACTTTTTTTCGCTCGTTGCACCTCAAGCACGCTAGTTAGCTCATTTCTATGAATTTCGGTGAAAAACGAGCCAAATTATTTTTTCAGGTTTCCTATGAAGGGCCTATTCGGGCACACTTTAGCGCCCAATGCTTAGCTTGCGAAAAATGTTGTAATTTTTTTTGTCAGTTTTTTTTTCGCTCATTGCACCTCATGCACGCTACTTAGCCCATTTTTATGAATTTCGCCGAAAAACTAGACAAATTATTTTTTCAAGTTTTCCTATGAAGGGCCTCTTCGGGCACACTTTAACGCCCAATGCTTAGCTTGCGAGAAATGTTGTAATTTTTTTTTGTCACTTTTTTTCGCTCGTTGCACCTCAGGCACGCTAGTTAGCTCATTTCTATGAATTTCGGTGAAAAACGAGCCAAATTATTTTTTTAGGTTTTCCTATGAAGGGCCTATTCGGGCACACTTTAGCGCCCAATGCTTAGATTGCGAGAAATGTTGTAATTTTTTTTGTCAGTTTTTTTCTTCTCATTGCACCTCATACATGCTACTTAGCCCATTTCTATGAATTTCGACGAAAAACGAGACAAATTATTTTTTCGGGTTTTCCTACGAATGGCCTATTCGGGCACACTTTAGCGCCCAATGCTTAGCTTGCGAGAAATGTTGTAATTTTTTTTGTCAGTTTTTTTCGCTCGTTGCACCTCAAGCACGCTAGTTAGCTCATTTCTATGAATTTCGGTGAAAAACGAGCCAAATTATTTTTTGAGGTTTTCCCTACGAATGGCCTATTCGGGCACACTTTAGCGCCCAATGCGTAGCTTGCGAGAAATGTTGTAATTTTTTTTGTCAGTTTTTTTCCGTTCATTGCACCTCATGCACGCTACTTAGCCCATTTCTATGAATTTCGGCGAAAAACGAGACAAATTATTTTCTCGGGGTATCCTACGAAGGGTCTATTCGGGCACACTTTAGCGCCCAATGCGTAGCTTGCGAGAAATGTTGTAATTTTTTTTGTCACTTTTTTTTGCTCGTTGCACCTCAGGCACGCTAGTTAGCCCATTCGTAAGAATTTCGGCGAAAAACGAGCCAAATTATTTTTTGAGGTTTCCCTATGAAGGGCCTATTCGGGCAAACTGTAGCGCCCAATGCTTAGCTTGCGAAAAATGTTGTAATTTTTTTTGTCAAATTTTT
Organism: Escallonia rubra; assembly: GCA_033065855.1. NCBI lineage: Eukaryota > Viridiplantae > Streptophyta > Magnoliopsida > Escalloniales > Escalloniaceae > Escallonia > Escallonia rubra. The sequence continues at coordinate 21,524 of JAVXUO010001884.1, read as the reverse complement.
CCGCTCATTGCACCTCATGCACGCTACTTATCCCATTTATATGAATTTCGGCAAAAAACGAGACAAATTATTTTTTCGGGTTTTCCTACGAAGGGCCTATTCGGGCACACTTTAGCGCCCAATGCGTAGCTTGCGAGAAATGTTGTAATTTTTTTGTCACTTTTTTTTCGCTCGTTGCACCTCATGCACGCTAGTTAGCTCATTTCTATGAATTTCGGTGAAAAACGAGCCAAATTATTTTTTGAGGTTTCCCTATGAAGGGCCTATTCGGGCACACTTTAGCGCCCAATGCTTAGCTTGCGAAAAATGTTGTAATTTTTTTTGTCAGTTTTTTTTCGCTCATTGCACCTCATGCACGCTACTTAGCCCATTTTTATGAATTTCGCCGAAAAACGTGACAAATTATTTTTTCAGGTTTTCCTATGAAGGGCCTATTCGGGCACACTTTAGCGCCCAATGCCTAGCTTGCGAGAAATGTTGTAATTTTTTTTGTCACTTTTTTTCGCTCGTTGCACCTCAGGCACGCTAGTTAGCTCATTTCTATGAATTTCGGTGAAAAACGAGCCAAATTATTTTTTGAGGTTTCCCTATGAAGGGCCTATTCGGGCACACTTTAGCGCCCAATGCTTAGCTTGCGAAAAATGTTGTAATTTTTTTTGTCAGTTTTTTTTCGCTCATTGCACCTCATGCACGCTACTTAGCCCATTTTTATGAATTTCGCCGAAAAACTAGACAAATTATTTTTTCGGGTTTCCTACGAAGGGCCTATTCGGGCACACTTTAGCGCCCAATGCATAGCTTGCGAGAAATGTTGTAATTTTTTTGTCACTTTTTTTCGCTCGTTGCACCTCAAGCACGCTAGTTAGCTCATTTCTATGAATTTCGGTGAAAAACGAGCCAAATTATTTTTTGAGGTTTCCCTATGAAGGGCCTATTCGGGCACACTTTAGCGCCCAATGCTGAGCTTGAGAGAAATGTTGTAATGTTTTTTGTCAGTTTTTTTCGCTCGTTGCACCTCATGCACGCTACTTAGCCCATTTTTATGAATTTCGCCGAAAAACTAGACAAATTATTTTTTCAAGTTTTCCTATGAAGGGCCTCTTCGGGCACACTTTAACGCCCAATGCCTAGCTTGCGAAAAATTTTGTAATTTTTTTTGTCTGTTTTTTTCGCTCGTTGCACCTCAGGCACGCTAGTTAGCTCATTTCTATGAATTTCGGTGAAAAACTAGACAAATTATTTTTTTAGGTTTTCCTATGAAGGGCCTATTCGGGCACACTTTAGCGCCCAATGCTTAGATTGCGAAAAATGTTGTAATTTTTTTTGTCAGTTTTTTTCCGCTCATTGCACCTCATGCACGCTACTTAACCCATTACTATGAATTTCGGTGAAAAACGAGCCAAATTATTTTTTGAGGTTTTCCTATGAAGGGCCTATTCGGGCACACTTTAGCGCCCAATGCTTAGCTTGCGAAAAATGTTGTAATTTTTTTTGTCAGTTTTTTTTCGCTCATTGCACCTCATGCACGCTACTTAGCCCATTTCTATGAATTTCGGCGAAAAACGAGACAAATTATTTTTTCGGGTTTTCCTACGAAGGGCCTATTCGGGCACACTTTAGCGCCCAATGCTTAGCTTGCGAGAAATGTTGTAATTTTTTTCACTTTTTTTTCGCTCTTTGCACGTCAGGCACGCTAGTTAGCTCATTTTTATGAATTTCGGTGAAAAACGAGCCAAATTATTTTTTGAGGTTTCCCTATGAATGGCCTATGCGGGCGCACTTTAACGCCCAATGCCTAGCTTGCGAAAATTTTGTAATTTTTTTTGTCAGTTTTTTTTCGCTCATTGCACCTCATGCACGCTACTCAACCCATTTTTATGAATTTCGCCGAAAAACTAGACAAATTATTTTTTCGGGTTTCCTATGAAGGGCCTATTCGGGCACACTTTAGCGCCCAATGCGTAGCTTGCGAGAAATGTTGTAATTTTTTTTGTCACTTTTTTTCGCTCGTTGCACCTCAGGCACGCTACTTAGCTCATTTCTATGAATTTTGGCGAAAAACGAGACAAATTATTTTTTCAGGTTTCCTATGAATGGCCTATTCGGGCACACTTTAACGCCCAATGCCTAGCTTGCGAAAATTGTTGTAATTTTTTTTGTCAGTTTTTTTTCGCTCATTGCACCTCATGCACGGTACTCAGCCCATTTCTATGAATTTCGGCGAAAAACGAGACAAATTATTTTTTCAGGTTTCCTTTGAATGGCCTATTTGGGCACACTTTAGCGCCCAATGCATAGCTTGCGAGAAATGTTGTAATTTTTTTGTCACTTTTTTTCGCTCGTTGCACCTCAAGCACGCTAGTTAGCTCATTTCTATGAATTTCGGTGAAAAACGAGCCAAATTATTTTTTTAGGTTTTCCTATGAAGGGCCTATTCGAGCACACTTTAGCGCCCAATGCTTAGCTTGCGAAAAATGTTGTAATTTTTTTTGTCAGTTTTTTTTCGCTCATTGCACCTCATGCACGCTACTTAGCCCATTTTTATGAATTTCGCCGAAAAACTAGACAAATTATTTTTTCAAGTTTTCCTATGAAGGGCCTATTCGGGCACACTTTAGCGCCCAATGCGTAGCTTGCGAGAAATGTTGTAATTTTTTTTGTCACTTTTTTTTCGCTCGTTGCACCTCAGGCACGCTAGTTAGCTCATTTCTATGAATTTCGGTGAAAAACGAGACAAATTAATTTTTGAGGTTTCCCTATGAAGGGCCTATTCGGGAACACTTTAGCGCCCAATGCTTAGCTTGCGAGAAATGTTGTATTTTTTTTTGTGATTTTTCGTTTCGCTCGTTGCACCTCATGCACGCTACTTAGCCCATTTCTATGAATTTTGACGAAAAACGAGACAAATTATTTTTTCGGATTTTCCTACGAAGGGCCTATTCGGGCACACTTTAGCGCCCAATGCGTAGCTTGCGAGAAATGTTGTAATTTTTTTTGTCACTTTTTTTCGCTCGTTGCACCCCAGGCACGCCAGTTAGGCCCTTTCTATGACTTTCGGTGAAAAACGAGCCAAATTATTTTTTGAGGTTTTCCCTATGAAGGGCCTATTCGGGCACACTTTAGCGCCCAATGCTTAGCTTGCGAGAAATGTTGTAATTTTTTTTGTCACTTTTTTTCGCTCGTTGCACCTCAAGCACGCTAGTTAGCTCATTTCTATGAATTTCGGTGAAAAACGAGCCAAATTATTTTTTGAGGTTTTCGCCTATGAAGGGCCTATTCGGGCACACTTTAGCGCCCAATGCTTAGCTTGCGAAAAATGTTGTAATTTTTTTTGTTAGTTTTTTTTCGCTCATTGCACCTCATGCACGCTACTTAGCCCATTTCTATGAATTTCGGCGAAAAACGAGACAAATTATTTTTCGGGTTTTCCTATGAAGGGCCTATTCGGGCACACTTTAGCGCCCAATGCATAGCTTGCGAGAAATGTTGTAATTTTTTTTGTCACTTTTTTTCGCTCGTTGCACCTCAGGCACGCTACTTAGCTCATTTCTATGAATTTCGGTGAAAAACGAGCCAAATTATTTTTTGAGGTTTCCCTATGAAGGGCCTATTCGGGCACACTTTAGCGCCCAATGCTTAGCTTGCGAGAAATGTTGTAATTTTTTTTGTCAGTTTTTTTCGCTCGTTGCACCTCATGCACGCTACTTAGCCCATTTCTATGAATTTCGACGAAAAATGAGACAAATTATTTTTTCGAGTTTTCCTACGAAGGGCCTATTCGGGCACACTTTAGCGCCCAATGCTTAGCTTGCGAGAAATGTTGTAATTTTTTTGTCACTTTTTTTCGCTCGTTGCACCTCAAGCACGCTAGTTAGCTCATTTCTATGAATTTCGGTGAAAAACGAGCCAAATTATTTTTTGAGGTTTCCCTATGAATGGCCTATTCGGGCACACTTTAGCGCCCAATGCTTAGCTTGCGAGAAATGTTGTAATTTTTTTTGTCACTTTTTTTTCGCTCGTTGCACCTCATGCACGCTACTTAGCCCATTTCTATGAATTTCGGCGAAAAACGAGACAAATTATTTTTTTGGGTTTTCCTACGAAGGGCCTATTCGGGCACACTTTAGCGCCCAATGTTTAGCTTGCGAGAACGGTTGTAACTTTTTTGTCACTGTTTTTTCGCTCGTTGCACCTCAGGCACGCTAGTTAGCCCATTTCTATGAATTTCGGTGAAAAACGAGACAAATTATTTTTTCAAGCTTTCCTACGAAGGGCCTATTCGGCACACTTTAGCGCCCAATGCTTAGTTTGCGAGAAATGTTGTAATTTTTTTTGTTAGTTTTTTTTCGCTCATTGCACCTCATGCACGCTACTTAGCCCATTTTTATGAATTTCGCCGAAAAACTAGACAAAGTATTTTTTCGGGTTTCCTATGAAGGGCCTATTCGGGCACACTTTAGCGCCCAATGCCTAGCTTGCGACAGATGCTGTAATTTTTTTTGTCACTTTTTTTTCGGTCGTTGCACCTCAAGCACGCTAGTTAGCTCATTTCTATGAATTTCGGTGAAAAACGAGCCAAATTATTTTTTGAGGTTTCCCTATGAAGGGCCCTTTCGGGCACACATTAGCGCCCAATGCTTAGCTTACGAAAAATGTTGTAATTTTTTGTGTCTGTTTTTTTCGCTCATTTCACCTCATGTTCTCTACTTTGCCCATTTCTATGAATTTCGGCGAAAAACGAGACAAATTATTTTTTCAGGTTTCCTATGAATGGCCTATTCGGGCACATTTTAGCGCCCAATGCTTAGCTTGCGAGAAATGTTGTAATTTTTTTGTCACTTTTTTTCGCTCATTGCACCTCATGCACGCTACTTAACCCATTTCTATGAATTTCGGCAAAAAACGTGACAAATTATTTTTTCAGGTTCTCCTATGAAGGGCCTATTCGAGCACACTTTAGCGCCCAATGCTTAGCTTGCGAAAAATGTTGTAATTTTTTTTGTCAGTTTTTTTTCGCTCATTGCACCTCATGCACGCTACTTAGCCCATTTTTATGAATTTCGCCGAAAAACTAGACAAATTATTTTTTCAAGTTTTCCTATGAAGGGCCTCTTCGGGCACACTTTAACGCCCAATGCTTAGCTTACGAAAAATGTTGTAATTTTTTTTGTCACTTTTTTTTTTTTTTTTCACCTCAGGCACGCTAGTTAGCTCATTTCTATTAATTTCGGCAAAAAAACGAGACAAATTATTTTTTGAGGTTTCCCTATGAAGGGCCTATTCGGGCACACTTTAGCGCCCACTGCTTAGCTTGCGAGAAATGTTGTAATTTTCTTTGTCAGTTTTTTTTCTGCTCGTTGCACCTCATGCACGCTACTTAGCCCATTTCTATGAATTTTGACGAAAAACGAGACAAATTATTTTTTCGGATTTTCCTACGAAGGGCCTATTCGGGCACACTTTAGCGCCCAATGCGTAGCTTGCGAGAAATGTTGTAATTTTTTTTGTCACTTTTTTTCGCTCGTTGCACCTCAGGCACGCTAGTTAGCTCATTTCTATGAATTTCGGTGAAAAACGAACCAAATTATTTTTTGAGGTTTCCCTATTCGGGCCTATTCGGGCACACTTTAGCGCCCAATGCTTAGCTTGCGAAAAATGTTGTAATTTTTTTTGTTAGTTTTTTTTCGCTCATTGCACCTCATGCACGCTACTTAGCCCATTTATTTGAATTTTGACGAAAAACGAGACAAATTATTTTTTCAGGTTTTCCTACGAAGGGCCTATTCGGGCACACTTTAGCGCCCAATGCTTAGCCTGCGACAAATGCTGTACTTTCTTTTGCCACTTTTTTTCGCTCGTTGCACCTCAGGCACGCTAGTTAGCTCATTTCTATGAATTTCGGTGAAAAACGAGCCAAATTATTTTTTGAGGTTTCCCTATGAAGGGCCTATTCGGGCACACTTTAACGCCCAATGCTTAGCTTACGAAAAATGTTATAATTTTTTGTGTCTGTTTTTTTCGCTTATTGCACCTCATGGACGCTACTTAGCCCATTTCTATGAATTTTGGCGAAAAACGAGACAAATTATTTTTTCGGGTTTTCCTACGAAGGGCCTATTCGGGCACACTTTAGCGCCCAATGTTTAGCTTGCGAGAAATGTTGTAATTTTTTTGTCACTTTTTTTCGCTCGTTGCACCTCAGGCACGCTAGTTAGCTCATTTCTATGAATTTCGGTGAAAAACGAGCCAAATTATTTTTTGAGGTTTCTCCTATGAAGGGCCTATTCGAGCACACTTTAGCGCCCAATGCTTAGCTTGCGAAAAATGTTGTAATTTTTTTTGTCAGTTTTTTTTCGCTCATTGCACCTCATGCACGCTACTTAGCCCATTTTTATGAATTTCGCCGAAAAACTAGACAAATTATTTTTTCAAGTTTTCCTATGAAGGGCCTCTTCGGGCACACTTTAACGCCCAATGCTTAGCTTACGAAAAATGTTGTAATTTTTTTTGTCACTTTTTTTCGCTCGTTGCACCTCAGGCACGCTAGTTAGCTCATTTCTATGAATTTCGGTGAAAAACGAGCCAAATTATTTTTTGAGGTTTCCCTATGAAGGGCCTATTCGGGCACACTTTAGCGCCCAATGCTTAGCTTGCGAGAAATGTTGTAATTTTTTTTGTCAGTTTTTTTCGCTCGTTGCACCTCATGCACGCTACTTAGCCCATTTTTATGAATTTCGACGAAAAACGAGACAAATTATTTTTTCGGGTTTCCTACGAAGGGCCTATTCGGGCACACTTTAGCGCCCAATGCATAGCTTGCGAGAAATGTTGTAATTTTTTTGTCACTTTTTTTCGCTCGTTGCACCTCAGGCACGCTAGTTAGCTCATTTCTATGAATTTCGGCGAAAAACGAGACAAACTATTTTTTCAGGTTCTCCTATGAAGGGCCTATTCGAGCACACTTTAGCGCCCAATGCTTAGCTTGCGAAAAATGTTGTAATTTTTTTTGTCAGTTTTTTTTCGCTCATTGCACCTCATGCACGCTACTTAGCCCATTTTTATGAATTTCGCCGAAAAACTAGACAAATTATTTTTTCAAGTTTTCCTATGAAGGGCCTCTTCGGGCACACTTTAACGCCCAATGCTTAGCTTGCGAGAAATGTTGTAATTTTTTTTGTCACTTTTTTTCGCTCGTTGCACCTCAGGCACGCTAGTTAGCTCATTTCTATGAATTTCGGTGAAAAACTAGACAAATTATTTTTTTAGGTTTTCCTATGAAGGGCCTATTCGGGCACACTTTAGCGCCCAATGCTTAGATTGCGAAAAATGTTGTAATTTTTTTTGTCAGTTTTTTTCCGCTCATTGCACCTCATGCACGCTACTTAACTCATTTCTTTGAATTTCGGAAAAACGAGCCAAATTATTTTTTCAGGTTCTCTCCTATGAAGGGCCTATTCGAGCACACTTTAGCGCCCAATGCTTAGCTTGCGAAAAATGTTGTAATTTTTTTTGTTAGTTTTTTTTCGCTCATTGCACCTCATGCACGCTACTTAGCCCATTTCTATGAATTTCGGCGAAAAACGAGACAAATTATTTTTTCGGTTTTCCTACGAAGGGCTTATTCGGGCACACTTAAGCGCCCAATGCATAGCTTGCGAGAAATGTTGTAATTTTTTTGTCACTTTTTTTCGCTCGTTGCACCTCAGGCACGCTAGTTAGCTCATTTCTATGAATTTCGGTGAAAAACGAGACAAAGTATTTTTTTAGGTTTCCCTATGAAGGGCCTATTCGGGCACACTTTAGCGCCCAATGCTTAGCTTGCGAAAACTGTTGTTATTTTTTTTGTCAGTTTTTTTCGCTCGTTGCACCTCATGCACGCTACTTAGCCCATTTTTACGAATTTCGCCGAAAAACGAGACAAATTATTTTTTCAGGTTTCCTACGAAGGGCCTATTCGGGCACACTTTAGCGCCCAATGCATAGCTTGCGAGAAATGTTGTAATTTTTTTTGTCACTTTTTTTCGCTCGTTGCACCTCAGGCACGCTAGTTAGCTCATTTCTATGAATTTCGGTGAAAAACGAGCCAAATTATTTTTTGAGGTTTCCCTATGAAGGGCCTATTCGGGCACACTTTAGCGCTCAATGCTTAGCTTGCGAAAAATGTTGTGATTTATTTTGTCAGTTTTTTTTCGCTCGTTGCACCTCATGCACGCTACTTAGCCCATTTTTATGAATTTCGCCGAAAAACTAGACAACTTATTTTTTCGGGTTTCCTACGAAGGGCCTATTCGGGCACACTTTAGCGCCCAATGCATAGCTTGCGAGAAATGTTGTAATTTTTTTGTCACTTTTTTTCGCTCGTTGCACCTCAAGCACGCTACTTAGCCCATTTCTATGAATTTCGGCGAAAAACGAGACAAATTATTTTTTCAGGTTCTCCTATGAAGGGCCTATTCGAGCACACTTTAGCGCCCAATGCTTAGCTTGCGAAAAATGTTGTAATTTTTTTTGTTAGTTTTTTTTCGCTCATTGCACCTCATGCACGCTACTTAGCCCATTTTTATGAATTTCGCCGAAAAACTAGACAAATTATTTTTTCAAGTTTTCCTATGAAGGGCCTCTTCGGGCACACTTTAACGCCCAATGCGTAGCTTGCGAGAAATGTTGTAATTTTTTTTGTCACTTTTTTCGCTCGTTGCACCTCAGGCACGCTAGTTAGCTCATTTCTATGAATTTCGGTGAAAAACAAGCCAAATTATTTTTTGAGGTTTCCCTATGAAGGGCCTATTCGGGCACACTTTAGCGCCCAATGCTTAGCTTGCGAAAAATGTTGTAATTTTTTTTGTCAGTTTTTTTTTTTTTTTTTCACCTCATGAACGCTACTTAGCCCATTTCTATGAATTTTGGCGAAAAACGAGACAAATTATTTTTTCAGGTTTCCTATGAATGGCCTATTCGGGCACACTTTAACGCCCAATGCCTAGCTTGCGAGAAATGTTGTAATTTTTTTTGTCACTTCTTTTTCGCTCGTTGCACCTCAGGCACGCTACTTAGCCCATTTCTATGAATTTCGGCGAAAAACGAGACAAATTATTTTTTGAGGTTTCCCTATGAAGGGCCTATTCGGTCACACTTTAGCGCCCAATGCTTAGCTTGCGAGAAATGTTGTAATTTTTTTGTCACTTTTTTTTCGCTCGTTGCACCTCATGCACGCTAGTTAGCTCATTTCTATGAATTTCGGTGAAAAACGAGCCAAATTATTTTTTCAGTTTTTCCCTATGAAGGGCCTATTCGGGCACACTTTAGCGCCTAATGCCTAGCTTGCGAAAAATGTTGTAATTTTTTTTGTCAGTTTTTTTTCGCTCATTGCACCTCATGCACGGTACTCAGCCCATTTCTATGAATTTCGGCGAAAAACGAGACAAATTATTTTTTCAGGTTTCCTATGAATGGCCTATTCGGGCACACTTAAGCGCCCAATGCATAGCTTGCGAGAAATGTTGTAATTTTTTTTGTCACTTTTTTTCGCTCATTGCACCTCATGCACGCTACTTAGCCCATTTCTAAGAATTTCGGTGAAAAACGAGACGCATTATTTTTTGAGGTTTCCCTATGAAGGGCCTATTCGGGCACACTTTAGCGCCCAATGCGTAGCTTGCGAGAAATGTTTGTAATTTTTTTTGTCAGTTTTTTTCGCTCGTTGCACCTCATGCACGCTACTTAGCCCATTTCTATGAATTTCGACGAAAAATGAGACAAATTATTTTTTCGGGTTTTCCTACGAAGGGCCTAGGCGGGCACACTTTAGCGCCCAATGCATAGCTTGCGAGAAATGTTGTAATTTTTTTGTCACTTTTTTTCGCTCGTTGCACCTCAAGCACGCTAGTTAGCTCATTTATATGAATTTCGGTGAAAAACGAGCCAAATTATTTTTTGAGGTTTCCCTATGAAGGGCCTATTCGGGCACACTTTAGCGCCCAATGCTTAGTTTGCGAGAAATGTTGTAATTTTTTTTGTTAGTTTTTTTTCGCTCATTGCACCTCATGCACGCTACTTAGCCCATTTCTATGAATTTCGGCGAAAAACTAGACAAATTATTTTTTCAGGTTTTCCTATGAAGGGCCTATTCGGGCACACTTTAGCGCCCAATGCGTAGCTTGCGAGAAATGTTGTAATTTTTTTTGTCACTTTTTTTCGCTCGTTGCACCTCAGGCACGCTAGTTAGCTCATTTCTATGAATTTCGGTGAAAAACGAGCCAAATTATTTTTTGAGGTTTCCCTATGAAGGGCCTATTCGGGCACACTTTAGCGCCCAATGCTTAGCTTGCGAAAAATGTTGTAATTTTTTTTGTCAGTTTTTTTTCGCTCATTGCACCTCATGCACGCTACTTAGCCCATTTTTATGAATTTCGCCGAAAAACTAGACAAATTATTTTTTCGGGTTTCCTTTGAAGGGCCTATTCGGGCACACTTTAGCGCCCAATGCATAGCTTGCGAGAAATGTTGTAATTTTTTTGTCACTTTTTTTCGCTCGTTGCACCTCAAGCACGCTAGTTAGCTCATTTCTATGAATTTCGGTGAAAAACGAGCCAAATTATTTTTTGAGGTTTCCATATGAAGGGCCTATTCGGGCACACTTTAACGCCCAATGCTTAGCTTACGAAAAATGTTATAATTTTTTGTGTCTGTTTTTTTCGCTTATTGCACCTCATGAACGCTACTTAGCCCATTTCTATGAATTTCGGCGAAAAACTAGACAAATTATTTTTTCAAGTTTTCCTATGAAGGGCCTCTTCGGGCACACTTTAGCGCCCAATGCGTAGCTTGCGAGAAATGTTGTAATTTTTTTTGTCACTTTTTTTTCGCTCGTTGCACCTCAGGCACGCTAGTTAGCTCATTTCTATGAATTTCGGTGAAAGACGAGCCAAATTATTTTTTCAGGTTTTCCTATGAAGGGCCTATTCGGGCACACTTTAGCGCCCAATGCTTAGCTTGCGAGAAATGTTTTAATTTTTTTTTTCACTTTTTTTCGCTCGTTGCACCTCAGGCACACTAGTTAGCTCATTTCTATGAATTTCGGTGAAAAACAAGCCAAATTATTTTTTGAGGTTTTCCCTATGAAGGGCCTATTCGGGCACACTTTAGCGCCCAATGCTTAGCTTACGAAAAATGTTATAATTTTTTGTGTCTGTTTTTTTCGCTTATTGCACCTCATGAACGCTACTTAGCCCATTTCTATGAATTTTGGCGAAAAACGAGACAAATTATTTTTTCAGGTTTTCCTATGAAGGGCCTATTCGGGCACACTTTAGCGCCCAATGCATAGCTTGCGAGAAATGTTGTAATTTTTTTGTCACTTTTTTTCGCTCGTTGCACCTCAGGCACGCTAGTTAGCTCATTTCTATGAATTTCGGTGAAAAACGAGCCAAATTATTTTTTGAGGTTTCCTATGAATGGCCTATTCGGGCACACTTTAACGCCCAATGCCTAGCTTGCGAAAATTGTTGTAATTTTTTTTGTCAGTTTTTTTTCGCTCATTGCACCTCATGCACGGTACTCAGCCCATTTCTATGAATTTCGGCGAAAAACGAGACAAATTATTTTTTCAGGTTTCCTATGAATGGCCTATTCGGGCACATTTTAGCGCCCAATGCCTAGCTTGCGAGAAATGTTGTAATTTTTTTTGTTAGTTTTTTTCGCTCGTTGCACCTCAGGCACGCTAGTTAGCTCATTTCTATGAATTTCGGTGAAAAACGAGCCAAATTATTTTTTGAGGTTTCCCTATGAAGGGACTATTCGGGCACACTTTAGCGCCCAATGCTTAGCTTGCGAGAAATGTTGTAATTTTTTTTGTCAGTTTTTTTTCGCTCGTTGCACCTCATGCACGCTACTTAGCCCATTTTTATGAATTTCGACGAAAAACGAGACAAATTATTTTTTCGGGTTTCCTACGAAGGGCCTATTCGGGCACACTTTAGCGCCCAATGCATAGCTTGCGAGAAATGTTGTAATTTTTTTGTCACTTTTTTTCGCTCGTTGCACCTCAAGCACGCTAGTTAGCTCATTTCTATGAATTTCGGTGAAAAACGAGCCAAATTATTTTTTGAGGGTTTCCTATGAAGGGCCTATTCGGGCACACTTTAGCGCCCAATGCTTAGCTTGCGAAAAATGTTGTAATTTTTTTTGTCAGTTTTTTTTCGCTCATTGCACCTCATGCACGCTACTTAGCCCATTTTTATGAATTTCGCCGAAAAACTAGACAAATTATTTTTTCAAGTTTTCCTATGAAGGGCCTCTTCGGGCACACTTTAGCGCCCAATGCGTAGCTTGCGTGAAATGTTGTAATTTTTTTTGTCACTTTTTTTTCGCTCGTTGCACCTCAGGCACGCTAGTTAGCTCATTTTTATGAATTTCGATGAAAAACGAGACACATTATTTTTTGAAGTTTCCCTATGAAGGGCCTATTCGGGCACACTTTAGCGCCCAACGCTTAGATTGCGAAAATTGTTGTAATTTTTTTTGTCTGTTTTTTTCGCTCATTGCACCTCATGCACGCTACTTAGCCCATTTCTATGAATTTCGGCGAAAAACGAGACAAATTATTTTTTCAGGTTTTCCTATGAAGGGCCTATTCGGGCACACTTTAGCGCCCAATGCGTAGCTTGCGAGAAATGTTGTAATTTTTTTTGTCACTTTTTTTCGCTCGTTGCACCTCAGGCACGCTAGTTAGCCCATTTCTATGAATTTCGGTGAAAAACGAGCCAAATTATTTTTTGAGGTTTTCCCTATGAAGGGCCTATTCGGGCACACTTTAGCGCCCAATGCTTAGCTTGCGAGAAATGTTGTAATTTTTTGATCAGTTTTTTTCTGCTCGTTGCACCTCAAGCACGCTAGTTAGCTCATTTCTATGAATTTCGGTGAAAAACGAGCCAAATTATTTTTTGAGGTTTTCCCTATGAAGGGCCTATTCGGGCACACTTTAACGCCCAATGCTTAGCTTGCGAAAATTGTTGTAATTTTTTTTGTCAGTTTTTTTTCGCTCATTGCACCTCATGCACGGTATTTAGCCCTTTTCTTTGACTTTCGCCGAAAAACGCGACAAACTATTTTTTCAGGTTTCCTATGAATGGCTTATTCGGGCACACTTTAGCGCCCAATGCATAGCTTGCGAGAAATGTTGTAATTTTTTTTGTCACTTTTTTTCGCTCGTTGCACCTCAGGCACGCTACTTAGCTCATTTCTATGAATTTCGGTGAAAAACGAGCCAAATTATTTTTTGAGGTTTCCCTATGAAGGGCCTATTCGGGCACACTTTAGCGCCCAATGCTTAGCTTGCAACAAATGTTGTAATTTTTTTTGTCAGTTTTTTTCGCTCGTTGCACCTCATGCACGCTACTTAGCCCATTTATATGAATTTCGACGAAAAACGAGACAAATTATTTTTTCGGGTTTTCCTACGAAAGGCCTATTCGTGCACTCTTTAGCGCCCAATGCATAGCTTGCGAGAAATGTTGTAATTTTTTTGTCACTTTTTTTCGCTCGTTGCACCTCAAGCACGCTAGTTAGCTCATTTCTATGAATTTCGGTGAAAAACGAGCCAAATTATTTTTTGAGGTTTCCCTATGAAGGGCCTATTCGAGCACACTTTAGCGCCCAATGCTTAGCTTGCGAAAAATGTTGTAATTTTTTTTGTCAGTTTTTTTTCGCTCATTGCACCTCATGCACGCTACTTAGCCCATTTTTATGAATTTCGCCGAAAAACTAGACAAATTATTTTTTCAGGTTTTCCTATGAAGGGCCTATTCGGGCACACTTTAGCGCCCAATGCCTAGCTTGCGAAAAATGTTGTAATTTTTTTTGTCACTTTTTTTCGCTCGTTGCACCTCAGGCACGCTAGTTAGCTCATTTCTATGAATTTCGGTGAAAAACGAGCCAAATTATTTTTTGAGGTTTCCCTATGAAGGGCCTATTCGGGCACACTTTAGCGCCCAATGCTTAGCTTGCGAGAAATGTTGTAATTTTTTTGTCAGTTTTTTTTCGCTCGTTGCACCTCATGCACGCTACTTAGCCCATTTTTATGAATTTCGACGAAAAACGAGACAAATTATTTTTTCGGGTTTCCTACGAAGGGCCTATTCGGGCACACTTTAGCGCCCAATGCATAGCTTGCGAGAAATGTTGTAATTTTTTTGTCACTTTTTTTCGCTCGTTGCACCTCAAGCACGCTAGTTAGCTCATTTCTATGAATTTCGGTGAAAAACGAGACAAATTATTGTTTCAAGTTTTCCTATGAAGGGCCTATTCGGGCACACTTTAGCGCCTAATGCCTAGCTTGCGAAAAATGTTGTAATTTTTTTTGTCAGTTTTTTTTCGCTCATTGCACCTCATGCACGCTACTTAGCCCATTTTTATGAATTTCGCCGAAAAACTAGACAAATTATTTTTTCAAGTTTTCCTATTAAGGGCCTCTTCGGGCACACTATAGCGCCCAATGCGTAGCTTGCGAGAAATGTTGTAATTTTTTTTGTCACTTTTTTTTCGCTCGTTTCACCTCAGGCACGCTAGTTAGCTCATTTCTATGAATTTCGGTGAAAAACGAGCCAAAGTATTTTTTTAGGTTTTCCTATGAAGGGCCTATTCGGGCACACTTTAGCGCCCAATGCTTAGCTTGCGAGAAATGTTGTAATTTTTTTTGTCACTTTTTTTCGCTCGTTGCACCTCAGGCACGCTAGTTAGCTCATTTCTATGAATTTCGGTGAAAAACGAGCCAAATTATTTTTTGAGGTTTCCCTATGAAGGGCCTATTCGGGCACATTTTAGCGTCCAATGCTTAGCTTGCGAGAAATGTTGTAATTTTTTTTGTTAGTTTTTTTCTGCTCGTTGCACCTCATGCACGCTACTTAGCCCATTTCTATGAATGTCGGCGAAAAACGAGACAAAATATTTTTTCCGATTTTCCTACGAAGGGCCTATTCGGGCACACTTAAGCGCCCAATGCATAGCTTGCGAGAAATGTTGTAATTTTTTTGTCACTTTTTTTCGCTCGTTGCACCTCAGGCACGCTAGTTAGCTCATTTCTATGAATTTCGGTGAAAAACGAACCAAATTATTTTTTGAGGTTTCCCTATTCGGGCCTATTCGGGCACACTTTAGCGCCCAAGGCTTAGCTGACGAAAAATGTTGTAATTTTTTGGGCCAGTTTTTTTCGCTCATTGCACCTCATGCACGCTACTTAGCCCATTTTTATGAATTTCGCCGAAAAACTAGACAAATTATTTTTTCGGTTTTCCTACGAAGGGCCTATTCGGGCACACTTTAGCGCCCAATGCGTAGCTTGCGAGAAATGTTGTAATTTTTTTTGTCACTTTTTTTCGCTCGTTGCACCTCAGGCACGCTAGTTAGCTCATTTCTATGAATTTCGGTGAAAAACGAGCCAAATTATTTTTTGAGGTTTCCCTATGAAGGGCCTATTCGGGCACATTTTAGCGTCCAATGCTTAGCTTGCGAGAAATGTTGTAATTTTTTTTGTCACTTTTTTTCGCTCGTTGCACCTCATGCACGCTACTTAGCCCATTTCTATGAATTTTGACGAAAAACGAGACAAATTATTTTTTCGGATTTTCCTACGAAGGGCCTATTCGGGCACACTTTAGCGCCCAATGCGTAGCTTGCGAGAAATGTTGTAATTTTTTTTGTCACTTCTTTTTCGCTCGTTGCACCTCAGGCACGCTAGTTAGCTCATTTCTATGAATTTCGGTGAAAAACGAACCAAATTATTTTTTGAGGTTTCCCTATTCGGGCCTATTCGGGCCACTTTAGCGCCCAATGCTTAGCTTGCGAGAAATGTTGTAATTTTTTTATCAGTTTTTTTCTGCTCGTTGCACATCATGCACGCTACTTAGCCCATTTCTATGAATTTTGAGGAAAAACGAGACAAATTATTTTTTCAGGTTTTCCTACGAAGGGCCTATTCGGGCACACTTTAGCGCCCAATGCGTAGCTTGCGAGAAATGTTGTAATTTTTTTTGTCACTTTTTTCGCTCGTTGCACCTCAGGCACGCTAGTTAGCTCATTTCTATGAATTTCGGTGAAAAACAAGCCAAATTATTTTTTGAGGTTTCCCTATGAAGGGCCTATTCGGTCACACTTTAGCGCCCAATGCTTAGCTTGCGAAAAATGTTGTAATTTTTTTTGTCAGTTTTTTTCGCTCGTTGCACCTCATGCACGCTACTTGACCCATTTTTCTGAATTTCGACGAAAAACGAGACAAATTATTTTTTCCGGTTTTCCTAGGAAGGGCCTATTCGGGCACCCTTTAACGCCCAATGCATAGCTTGCGAGAAATGTTGTAATTTTTTTGTCACTTTTTTTCGCTCGTTGCACCTCAGGCACGCTAGTTAGCTCATTTCTATGAATTTCGGTGAAAAACGAGCCAAATTATTTTTTGAGGTTTCCCTATGAAGGGCCTATTCGGGCACACTTTAACGCCCAATGCCTAGCTTGCGAAAATTGTTGTAATTTTTTTTGTCAGTTTTTTTCGCTCATTGCACCTCATGCACGCTACTTAGCCCATTTTTATGAATTTCGCCGAAAAACTAGACAAATTATTTTTTCAAGTTTTCCAATGAAGGGCCTCTTCGGGCACACTTTAGCGCTCAATGCGTAGCTTGCGAGAAATGTTGTAATTTTTTTTTGTCACTTTTTTTCGCTCGTTGCACCTCAGGCACGCTAGTTAGCTCATTTCTATGAATTTCGGTGAAAAACGAGCCAAATTATTTTTTGAGGTTTCCCTATGAATAGCCTATTCGGGCACACTTTAGCGCCCACTGCTTAGCTTGCGAAAAATGTTGTAATTTTTTTTGTGAGTTTTTTTCGCTCGTTGCACCTCATGCACGCTATTTAGCCCATTTCTATGAATTTCGACGAAAAACGAGACAAATTATTTTTTCGGGTTTTCCTACGAAGGGCCTATTCGGGCACACTTTAGCGCTCAATGCTTAGCTTGCGAGAAATGTTGTAATTTTTTTGTTTTACTTTTTTCCGCTCGTTGCACCTCAGGCACGCTATTTAGCCCATTTCTATGAATTTCGGTGAAAAACGAGCCAAATTATTTTTTTAGGTTTTCCTATGAAGGGCCTATTCGGGCACACTTTAGCGCCCAATGCTTAGATTGCGAAAAATGTTGTAATTTTTTTTGTCAGTTTTTTTCTCTCGTTGCACCTCAGGCACGCTAGTTAGCTCATTTCTATGAATTTCGGTGAAAAACGAGCCAAATTATTTTTTGAGGTTTCCCTATGAAGGGCCTATTCGGGCACACTTTAGCGCCCAATGCTTAGCTTGCGAAAAATGTTGTAATTTTTTTTGTCAGTTTTTTTTCGCTCATTGCACCTCATGCACGCTACTTAGCCCATTTTTATGAATTTCGCCGAAAAACTAGACAAATTATTTTTTCGGGTTTTCCTACGAAGGGCCTATTCGGGCACACTTTAGCGCCCAATGCATAGCTTGCGAGAAATGTTGTAATTTTTTTGTCACTTTTTTTCGCTCGTTGCACCTCAGGCACGCTAGTTAGCTCAGTCCTATGAATATCGGTGAAAAACGAACCAAATTATTTTTTGAGGTTTCCCTATGAAGGGCCTATTCGGGCACACTTTAGCGCCCAATGCTGAGCTTGCGAGAAATGTTGTAATTTTTTTTGTCAGTTTTTTTCCGCTCGTTGCACCTCATGCACGCTATTTAGCTCATTTATATGAATTTCGACGAAAAACGAGACAAATTATTTTTTCGGGTTTTCCTACGAAGGGCCTATTCGGGCACACTTTAGCGCCCAATGCTTAGCTTGCGAGAAATGTTGTAATTTTTTTTGTCACTTTTTTTTTCGCTCGTTGCACCTCAGGCACGCTAGTTAGCTCATTTCTATGAATTTCGGGGAAAAACGAACCAAATTATTTTTTGAGGTTTCCCTATGAAGGGCCTATTCGGGCACACTTTAGCGCCCAATGCGTAGCTTGCGAAAAATGTTGTAATTTTTTTTGTCAGTTTTTTTTCGCTCGTTGCACCTCATGCACGCTACTTAGCCCATTTTTATGAATTTCAGCGAAAAACGAGACAAATTATTTTTTCGGGTTTTCCTACGAAGAGCCTATTCGGGCACACTTTAGCGCCCAATGCGTAGCTTGCGAGAAATGTTGTAATTTGTTTTGTCACTTTTTTTCGCTCGTTGCACCTCATGCACGCTACTTAGCTCATTTCTATGAATTTCGGTGAAAAACGAGCCAAATTATTTTTTGAGGTTTCCCTATGAAGGGCCTATTCGGGCACACTTTAGCGCCCAATGCTTAGCTTACGAAAAATGTTATAATTTTTTGTGTCTGTTTTTTTCGCTTATTGCACCTCATGAACGCTACTTAGCCCATTTTTATGAATTTCGACGAAAAACGAGACAAATTATTTTTTCGGGTTTCCTACGAAGGGCCTATTCGGGCACACTTTAGCGCCCAATGCATAGCTTGCGAGAAATGTTGTAATTTTTTTGTCACTTTTTTTCGCTCGTTGCACCTCAAGCACGCTAGTTAGCTCATTTCTATGAATTTCGGTGAAAAACGAGCCAAATTATTTTTTGAGGTTTCCATTATTTGTTGAGGTTTTCCCTATGAAGGGCCTATTCGGGCACACTTTAGCGCCCAATGCTTAGCTTGCGAGAAATGTTGTAATTTTTTTTGTCAGTCGCTCGTTGCACCTCATGCACGCTACTTAGCCCATTTCTATGAATTTCGACGAAAAACGAGACAAATTATTTTTTCAGGTTTTCCTAAGGGCCTATTCGGGCACACTTTAGCGCCCAATGCATAGCTTGCGAGAAATGTTGTAATTTTTTTGTCACTTTTTTTCGCTCGTTGCACCTCAGGCACGCTAGTTAGCTCATTTCTATGAATTTCGGTGAAAAACGAGCCAAATTATTTTTTGAGGTTTCCCTATGAAGGGCCTATTGGGGCACACTTTAGCGCCCAATGCTTAGCTTGCGAGAAATGTTGTAATTTTTTTTGTCAGTTTTTTTTCGCTCATTGCACCTCATGCACGCTACTTAGCCCATTTTTATGAATTTCGCCGAAAAACTAGACAAATTATTTTTTCGGTTTTCCTACGAAGGGCCTATTCGGGCACACTTTAGCGCCCAATGCATAGCTTGCGAGAAATGTTGTAATTTTTTTTGTCACTTTTTTTCGCTCGTTGCACCTCAGGCACGCTAGTTAGCTCATTTCTATGAATTTCGGTGAAAAACGAGCCAAATTATTTTTTGAGGTTTCCCTATGAAGGGCCTATTCGGGCACACTTTAGCGCCCAATGCTTAGCTTGCGAGAAATGTTTGTATTTTTTTTTGTCAGTTTTTTTTCGCTCATTGCACCTCATGCACGCTACTTAGCCCATTTTTATGAATTTCGCCGAAAAACTAGACAAATTATTTTTTCGGTTTTCCTACGAAGGGCCTATTCGGGCACACTTTAGCGCCCAATGCATAGCTTGCGAGAAATGTTGTAATTTTTTTGTCACTTTTTTTCGCTCGTTGCACCTCAGGCACGCTAGTTAGCTCATTTCTATGAATTTCGGTGAAAAACGAGCCAAATTATTTTTTGAGGTTTCCCTATGAAGGGCCTATTCGGGCACACTTTAGCGCCCAATGCTTGGCTTGCGAGAAATGTTTTTAATTTTTTTTGTCAGTTTTTTTTCGCTCGTTGCACCTCATGCACGCTACTTATCCCATTTATATGAATTTCGGCAAAAAACGAGACAAATTATTTTTTCGGGTTTTCCTACGAAGGGCCTATTCGGGCACACTTTAGCGCCCAATGCTTAGCTTGCGAAAAATGTTGTAATTGTTTTTGTCAGTTTTTTTCGCTCGTTGCACCTCAGGCACGCTAGTTAGCTCATTTCTATGAATTTCGGTGAAAAACGAGCCAAATTATTTTTTGAGGTTTCCCTATGAAGGGCCTATTCGGGCACACTTTAGCGCCCAATGCTTGGCTTGCGAGAAATGTTTTTAATTTTTTTTGTCAGTTTTTTTTCGCTCGTTGCACCTCATGCACGCTACTTAGCCCGTTTTTATGAATTTCGGCGAAAAACGAGACAAATTATTTTTTCGGGTTTCCTACGAAGGGCCTATTCGGGCACACTTTAGCGCCCAATGCGTAGCTTGCGAGAAATGTTGTAATTTTTTTGTCACTTTTTTTTCGCTCGTTGCACCTCATGCACGCTAGTTAGCTCATTTCTATGAATTTCGGTGAAAAACGAGACACATTATTTTTTGAGGTTTCCCTATGAATGGCCTATTCGGGCACACTTTAGCGCCCAATGCTTAGCTTGCGAAAAATGTTGTAATTTTTTTTGTCAGTTTTTTTTTGCTCATTGCACCTCATGCACGCTACTTAGCCCATTTTTATGAATTTCGCCGAAAAACTAGACAAATTATTTTTTCAAGTTTTCCTATGAAGGGCCTCTTCGGGCACACTTTAACGCCCAATGCTTAGCTTACGAAAAATGTTGTAATTTTTTTTGTCACATTTTTTTCGCTCGTTGCACCTCAGGCACGCTTGTTAGCTCATTTCTATGAATTTCGGTGAAAAACGAGACAAATTATTTTTTCAGGTTTCCTATGAATGGCCTATTCGGGCACACTTTAGCGCCCACTGCTTAGCTTGCGAAAAATGTTGTAATTTTTTTTGTGATTTTTTTTTTCGCTCATTGCACCTCATGCACGCTACTTAACCCGTTTCTATGAATTTCGGCAAAAAACGAGACAAATTATTTTTTCAGGTTTTCCTATGAAGGGCCTATTCGGGCACACTTTAGCGCCTAATGCGTAGCTTGCGAGAAATGTTGTAATTTTTTTGTCACTTTTTTTCGCTCGTTGCACCTCAGGCACGCTAGTTAGCTCATTTCTATGAATTTCGGTGAAAAACGAGCCAAATTATTTTTTGAGGTTTTCCCTATGAAGGGCCTATTCGGGCACACTTTAGCGCCCAATGCTTAGCTTGCGAGAAATGTTGTAATTTTTTTTGGCACTTTTTTTTCGCTCATTGGAACTCATGCACGCTACTTAGCTCATTTCTATGAATTTCGGTGAAAAACGAACCAAATTATTTTTTGAGGTTTTCCTATGAAGGGCCTATTCGAGCACACTTTAGCGCCCAATGCTTAGCTTGCGAAAAATGTTGTAATTTTTTTTGTTACTTTTTTTCGCTCATTGCACCTCATGCACGCTACTTAGCCCATTTCTATGAATTTCGGCGAAAAACGAGCCAAATTATTTTTTGGGTTTTCCTACGAAGGGCTATTGGTACACTTTAGCGCCCAATGCATAGCTTGCGAGAAATGTTGTAATTTTTTTTGTCACTTTTTTTCGCTCGTTGCACCTCAGGCACGCTACTTAGCTCATTTCTATGAATTTCGGTGAAAAACGAGCCAAATTATTTTTTGAGGTTTCCCTATGAAGGGCCTATTCGGGCACACTTTACCGCCTAATGCTT
>JAVXUO010000495.1:62500-77062 GCA_033065855.1 Escallonia rubra | reverse complement strand
ATACACAGAGCAAACCCTATATTCTTAAACAAGTATGTGCACCTATAGCACATTCAGATTTTATAACTAAGCAATCTGATAATTTAGAAACAGGAGAAGAAATGATTAGATATATGGTACAATTCTTAGGTCCTATAGCTAAAGCAAACTTTGAAGAATGGCAAAAGACTTATCCTAATGATTTAAAGCAAATGGCAGATTTAGGACCTAATCCTTATAATTTTGTTAACACTATACAATTAATCTTAACAGGAAGAAACCCTAACACAGGAGACACCTTAATCCAGACTGAAGCAGCTAGAAAATTAGAACAAGTACATCTATATAGTTGGCATAATATAAAACCTTTCATGCAAGAATATTATTATTTTGCCTCACAAAGTGGCAACATTTATAAACAAACGGTAATAGATAAATTTCTAAACAAGTTACCAGGAGCCTTAGGAAGAGAAATTTACGAAACAATTAATAAGTTAAACCCAGACCATATATGGACTCCTTCTTTAGGAGACATTTTTGAAAGAGTTATAGAAATATTAGTTTCAAAATGCACTAATATACAAATAGCTAGACAGTTAAAAAATGAAACCAGTTTCTGTAAAGAAATATACACACCACAACACTACGGTCAAGAGGAATCTAGACCAAAGTACAATAAGAAAACTTATAAAAGACATAAACAACCTAGGAAAACTTATTATCTAAGAAAGAGTAAGGCTAGAAGACCTTTCCTAAACCCTAAACATGTTAGGAAATACGATACTAGGAGAATATATAAAAACAAAATCACCTGCTACTCATGCGGTGAACCAGATCATTTAAGTTCTAATTGCCCCAGAAGACATAACAATAATAATTTTAAAGCAATGATAGTTAATAACACTAATGAAGATCTCCTAGAAGTAGATGAAACACTTAGTGATACAGAAAGTATCTATAGTATTAAATCAATAGATGAATACATAGAAGATAACCTCTCTATAAGTAGTGATGATGAAGATGAAAAACTTCCAGCGAAACTACAGATAGACTAGATACTTTTATAAATTTAAGAAACACAGAAATATACAATTTTATGTTTAAACCCTTAGCTGAAAAATTAACTTTAGAAGAAAACTGTATACATCAGTGGCAAATAGAAAAAGGAATAGATACAACACCTTGTTATATATGCAATTGGTACCCTGCAATTAAAGTTAGATGTAAATGTGAATTATGTTATATAGAAGCATGCATAAAATGCATTAAATTAAAATACAACGTAGATATTATCAAACCTTAACTATTACAAAAGACTTCATACAAATAGCACAGAATGTTACACATACACCTATTAACATTGACACTCCATCAGAGTACGCTCAGAAGCGTGGTGGGGAATATGTTAATATAAAAGGAAAAAATAAAATATGTGAAGACTGCAGTAATGGTAAAACAAACTGTTGTATTAAAAGTATAGGTAATGAATGCGTAAAAATAGAAGAAATAATAGAAGATGAAGACAACATAGATGATAATATAGATTTAGACATATATAACCTAGACAGAATTAGTTATAATCTAATAAACTACTTTACAAACAAAAATGATATAATTAGAGCTTTAGATAAACTCCCTTTTATAGGAGAAGATCCTATCAAAAGATGGGATTTAAATCAGATATATTGTAAACTAGACCTTATAAATCCTGACTATATTGTCAAGACAGCTAATATAGAAGCAAGTAGTTTAGATGCTGATGATTTTAAAATGCATATAAAAGATCTATCAGATTTAAAAGTAATTAGGCCAAGCAATAGCCCTCATAGATCTGCAGCTTTTATAGTTAGAAATCATGCAGAAATTCTAAGAGGAAGAAGTAGAATGGTAATAAATTATAAAAGACTTAATGATAACATAAAAGACGATAGTTATAATATTCCTAATAAGACTTTCCTTTTAAGTAAAATACAAGGCAAGAGAATATTTAGTAAATTCGATTGCAAATCAGGCTTTTATCAAATCAAGATGTGGCCTGAAGATGTTAAATGGACAGCTTTTACTACTCCCGAAGGCCTATACGAATGGTTAGTTATGCCTTTCGGCCTTAAGACAGCACCAAGTATCTTCCAGCGAAAAATGGATGATATTTTTAGACCATATAATGATTTTATCTTGGTTTATATAGATGACATACTAGTTTGTAGTAAAAATGAAAATGAGCATTTGTCTCATCTAGATTTAGTATTCAAACTCTTTAATAAACATGGTTTAATTCTTAGTAAAAAGAAAGTAGAATTATTTAAAACTAATATAAAATTCTTAGGAATGGAAATAGGAAATGGCAAAATTAAATTACAAGAGCATATAGCTAAAAAGATTTTAGACTTTCCTGACAAGTTAGAAGGATTAAAACAAATTCAAGCCTTTTTAGGATTAATTAATCAAGCTAGAATGTATTTTAAAGATCTTAGCAAACTAATAGGTCCTCTATACAATAAAACTAGAAAAAATGGACAAAGACATTTTAATATAGAAGATATTAAAATAGTTAAAACTATAAAAGAAAAAGTTAAAAATTTACCAGACCTATATCTACCCTTAGATACAGATTACCTTATAGTTCAGACAGATGGATGCAAAGAAGGTTGGGGAGCAGTTTTATACTGCAAACCAAATAAATATAGTAATAAGAAAGAAGAAAGAATATGCAGGTACTCTAGCGGCAAATACAAAGAAAGTAACCAGTACTTAACTAGTTTAGACTTTGAATTACTAGCTATAGTTTATGCCCTAGAACAATTCAAGGCACTCCTAATTTCAAAATATGAGTTTTGCATTAGGACAGACTGTGAAGCCATAGTAAGATACAATAAAAATAAAGATTCTAGATATACTAATAGATGGTTAAAATTTATGACTACCTTAAGCAATTATAGGATAGACAAAATAGAATGGCAGCATATTAAAGGAGTTGATAACTCCATTGCAGATTTATTATCTAGAAAGATTTTGTCTTAAATAACCTGATCAGACAGATTTCCATAAATAGAAACAGACAACTTTCTTGTTTTATTTTTCAGATGGCTTCTTCAGCGTCAGCATCTTCTGCTCAGACAAGACAGAACCAGACAAACCAGGCACATCCTATTTTTCCCACACAGTTCGTTAATTATGTAGACAACCTTGGTAGAAATAGAATAAACTACAATGGTAATAATTTAGAAGTCTTACATGCTGGTTCAAGATTCCAAGTCAAGGATCATAAAATTGGTCCTTTTCCAGTCGATCAAAGAACTCTATTAGATAATTTATGGCAATCCTATGTTAAGAAAGACAATGGATGGTTTGTCAATACAGTCAATGCTGTTGCAAATTATTTTCATAAGATAAGAGACACTAAAAAATACAACTTTTATTGTGTATTCAAAGGCAATATTCCGGGAATTTATAAAAATTACCCAGAAGCAATGGTAGGAGGCGTCGGAAATGAAAAATTGCCATGGTACAAAGGCACTATAACATTTCAAGAAGCCACCACCTTAATGCAGACCCATTACGGCCCAAATTATTATATTAGCCCAGAATGTCAAGACACGTCTATTTCAGACACCATAGCAGATTGTGAGAACTGTAATACCTTAATTAGAAACCACAATAATTTAAAATCAAGACATGATTATTTATCTTTAGAAAAATCACATTTTAATTTGCAAATTAATCAACTTAAAACTCAGTTACAGGTGGCTGAATTAGAAGCAAATGACTGGAAGCAAAAATATATTACCCTTCTTACTTCTAAACAATCAAAACCCAGTACTTCGGGTAAAAAAGAAGTACCTAGTCTGGATTCACAGGCTTCCAGTAAAGACAAACCAAGTCCTGTTAAAGTTGGTAATTTACTCAAAATTACTGAAATTCCTTCGGATTCAGGAGAAAGAATCCCTAGTCCAGTTTCACAGGCAGCTGGTAAAGACTCATCAAGTCCTGATATAGTTGGTGTTTTACTCAAAAACACTGAAAAACCTTTGAATATGGGAGAATATATTCCTAGTCCAGTTCAACAGGTAATTGGTAAAGACATTTCAAATCCTGAGACCCCTGTCCATTTGGGTAAAATGGAATTAAGAAGACTTAAAAGCAAGAAGGCAAAGAGGCAAGCTCTGGCTATACAAACTCAAGTAGCCAAAGTTCTTTCTGAACTAGTCAACCAGACCTTAGCTAGCAAGACGACGAATGCCACTACGAGTAATTTTGAAGATTCTTTATTTCAAGATGCTCAAAGACAGAGTCCAAGTTTCACTGCTACATCTAGTGAAGACTCATCTGATAAGACTGAAGACCAGACGCAGAATGATTCTAGTGAAAGACCCCATAAAAAGTAAAAGACAGCAAGCATAAAAGTGCATTATTTAACAACCTGGCCCCACTCAGTTGAAGACACCTTATCTCCTCCAGCAAATAATATCGGCAGAACAAGACAAATAGAAGAAGAATCTCCTTTATTAAAGACGCACTCAGCAGACAACCAGCATCTATCTCGAAAGAAGAAGAATGAAGACAAAAGACAGCAAGGCTATCCGACACATGGAATCCTAGCCTACTGTTAATCTTTAGACTTTAAGACCCTACTTTAAAGACTTTAGCAAAAGTAATTTGTAATGTAGTTACTTAAAGTTATTTTGTCCTTTTGTACAGACGCAATGTCTTAGATTAGCTTTCATTTTCTTAGATTAGCTTTCATTTGCCTATAAGTAGAAGGCAGATTCATTTTGTAAAGGCATGCGAAAATATATGCAAAAGCTCTCAAGCTACTCTTGTTACAACCTTCTCTTCTTTACAATCATCTGCCTTTCTCTTTAAACCTTTCGATTCAAGTGCAAGTTACTCAGCAAGCTTTATTCCCAGTAAGTTTTACTCTTTAAACTTGTTTATCATTCCGGGGTGAAAACGCTCAATGGTGAAACACATTCTATGAATTGAAAAGGAACTTCTTCTAAGTTTAATATTTCTAAAAACATTGTTAATAATGTTTTGATTAAAAACCATATGGCATTTACTTGGGAAAGAGAAACTCTTTTAAAAATTTTTATTTAAAAATGATTATGCTTACCCCAGGTTTTCCCTGATCTAAATCAATTATGCTTCTAAACGAATTACCAGAAGTCTTCTTTATGGGTTCAAAACAATAGTGGGAGCGAGTCGTTCAGGGTTATTGCCGAGTGATGGCGTTGAAAGCCCGCAGACTAACGCATGCCCTGAGTTTTTAGCCTTAAAAGAGAACCTTGGTAGTTCAACCTAGCATCCTGAGATTGAAATCTTGTCAAAACCTATCCAGCATCCTGAAATTTTGAAAATAAATCTTCAATAAAGACTCTCTCTCTCTCTCTAAGTTTTTGCCCTATCTTTTTTGAATCTTTTCAATATTTCGCTTTGCTTTTATCAAATATTACACTTTATCCTCTATGGATCACGGTCCAACCGGGGACTCTTATCTCTTTTGAATGATTAATCTATGGATACCAGACGTCGATATGCCTTTGGCAGGTCCGCAAGGATTGACGACTGGTTTAACGAAGTAGACCAAATCAGATAATCTAGAGATTGTTTTATTTCCGGCCAAACCTCCCCCCATTTATATATATATATATATATAGATATGTATATATGTATCTATACATGTATACATATATATATGTAGTATGTATATATACATATATACGTACATATATATATATATATATATATATACAGATATATACATAGATATATATATATACATATATATACATATATATACATATAGATATATGTATACATATATCTATATGTATATATATATGTGAATATATATATGTATACACACACACACACATATATATATATATATATGTATACATATATGTATACACACACACACATATATATATATATATATATATATATATATGTATACATATATGTGTATACATATACATATATATATACATGTATGTATGTATATATATATATATATGTATACAAGTATGTATGTATATACATATACATATATATATATATATTTATATATATATGTATGTATGTAGATATATATATGTATATGTATGTATATTTATATACATGTATATGTAATTATGTATGTATACATATATATATACATACATACCTGTATACATATATATATATACATACATACATGTATATATGTATATACATGTATGTATGTATATATATATATGTATGTATATATGTAGTATATATATACATGTATATATATATATATATATATATATATATATATATACATGTATGTATGTATATATATAGTTACATACATTACATATATAAATCTACCTACATATATCTATATGTATACACACACACACACATATATATATATATATATATATATATATATGTATACATATATGTGTATACATATACATATATATATACATGTATGTATGTATATATATATATATGTATACAGTATGTATGTATATACATTACATATATATATATATATATGTATGTATTAGATATATATATGTATATGTATGTATATATACATATATACACCTATATACATATATATATACATATATACACCTATATACATATATATATACATATATACACCTATATATATACCTATATACACCTATATACCTATATATATATATATATGTATATATAATGTATATATATATATATACACCTATATATATATACATATATACACCTATATACATATATATATACACCTATATACCTATATATATACACCTATATACCTATATATATATACATATATAGACCTATATACCTATATATATACATATATATACCTATATACATATATACACCTATATATAGTTATAAATATATATATACACCTATATACCTATATATGTATATACACCTATATACATATATATATATATATATATATATATGTATGTATATTAATATAAATCTATATAGGTATATATATACATATATATATACACATATATACATATATATATATATACACACATATATACATATATATATACATATAATTCTATATAGGTATATATATATATATATATATATATATATATATATATATATATATATAGTTAACTCATATATATATAGTTAACTCAATTTCAGAGTCTGGATGTATAGTTAACTCAATTTCAGAGTCTGGATGTATATATATAGTTAACTTTGCATATATATATAGTTAACTCAATTTCAGAGTCTGGATGTATTAAATTGATACTAGCCATCTTCTCCTATACATCTATTTTGTGTTTCTCTATAATGCATAAATAGTCTGGTTTGATTGAACTGAGAATGATGTTGATATAAGATTTGTGGGGATATTAAATCTAGTCTATTTTGTCTAAATTGTTGTATTTGACTATCAATATCTATTATTTGTTTTAATAATGTCTATGCCTATGGTTATATACATATATATATACATATATACACCTATATACATATATATATATATATATATATATACCTATATACACATATATACCTATATGTATATATATATATATATATATATATATATATACATACGTATATATACACCTATATACCTATATATACACCTATATACCTATATATATACATATATAGACCTATATACCTATATATATACATATATATACCTATATACATATATACACCTATATATACACCTATATAGGTGTATATATGTATATATGTATGTAGATATATATACGTAATGAAAATATATAAAAATAGAGTTCTTAGATTATTTAGAACACCTTCTATTCCTATAATCTCTTTAGAACAAATAATAGATATTGATAGTCAAATACAACAATTTAGACAAAATAGACTAGATTTAATATCCCCACAAATCTTATATCAACATCATTCTCAGTTCAATCAAACCAGACTATTTATGCATTATAGAGAAACACAAAATAGATGTATAGGAGAAGATGTAGCTAGTATCAATTTAATACATCCAGACTCTGAAATTGAGTTAACTAAAGGAAATTTTAATTTAACACATATAGGATTAATAGTAATAGGAATAAAAGGCTTAACTAGAAGAGATACAGGCGCTAAAGTATTTCTAGCTATAGTAGATGATAGATTCTCTAGTGAACAAGCTATCATAGGAGCTATAGAAGTTGACATGAACAACAATGGCGGCATCTTTTATTGTGCACCAGATTTTTGTATTAATACAAAAGATTTTGCCAAAAACATAAAAGTAAAAATAATGACTAAAGGATATAAAGATTTTCAACAAGGCAAAAACCTTTTAATATGCACCACCTTTATAGGAAAATTAACACAAAGTAGTCAAGTAGGATATAAGTTAACCATAGATGACACTGCAAAATTTATTATAAATCGAGGTATTAGACTTTTACCACCTTACAAGGTAGATTCCTTAGAAAATGCAGGACAAGAATGGCTAGTAGATAAGATTTTAACTACTAGTTCTAATAATAGCATAGTACCAACAGATAACATGTGGTACATAGATGCATCAGGAAGAAGATCAGTTAGATTTACCAATTTCGTAGAAGCTAATAATCAAGTAGAAGATCAAGATATCACAGAAGATGAAGAGAATGTATAGTTACCAAGACTTTGATATCTTAAAAGACTTAGACATAAAAATTCTAAATCAATCCATAGGAACTACATTTGTAGGACAAGGCTTAAGTATAGAACAATTACAAAATTTCATACGTATCACAGAAAAGGAAGACAATTTAAACAGTTTAGATATATTTAATCAACCTGAATACACAATACAACATAGCCCTAATAATCCTATTTTAGATAGTCTTAATGAAATAAACCTAAGCTTCAATCCTTCTCTGAATACTCCAAGTATAGAAAGAATTGAGCCTGTAACAAATTACAAGACAGAATTAGATCATAAAATAAACACTGCTATACTAGAAATAGAACAGATTAGAATGGAACATAAGACTCTATATGAACAAAACATATTACTAGAAACAGAAATGGAAACAATAATAGATTCTCTAGAAGATGACTTACAACCTAAAGAATTAGAAGAGATAAATGTAGATCTAGAACAATTAGAAACAAGTTCAATAGATACCCAGATTACTACAAACAATGTTAAATTCAATCTTATGAATGAAGTACCTTATTTCCTCATGGAAGAAGGTGAAAATTCAGGCACTACTAATAATAGAAACAATGACGGTGGTAGATTTTATACTACCCAACCTCATGTAAGACCATATTATCCTTATGGTAATACACCAAGAAAAAGTGCAAATATAGAAAATAATATATCAGGTAGACCATTCTATAAACCTAGAGGTAAAAGACATCCTTTAGAACAAAACTTTAAAATACAAAAGGCTTCAGAACCTTTTATTTTAAATATAACAGCCGTAGATCCACAACAAAGAAATAATTACATACAAGTATGGAAAGATGCTGTTGTAGCAAATTTTATAACTAAGCAATCTGATAATTTAGAAACAGGAGAAGAAATGATTAGATATATGGTACAATTCTTAGGTCCTATAGCTAAAGCAAACTTTGAAGAATGGCAAAAGACTTATCCTAATGATTTAAAGCAAATGGCAGATTTAGGACCTAATCCTTATAATTTTGTTAACACTATACAATTAATCTTAACAGGAAGAAACCCTAACACAGGAGACACCTTAATCCAGACTGAAGCAGCTAGAAAATTAGAACAAGTACATCTATATAGTTGGCATAATATAAAACCTTTCATGCAAGAATATTATTATTTTGCCTCACAAAGTGGCAACATTTATAAACAAACGGTAATAGATAAATTTCTAAACAAGTTACCAGGAGCCTTAGGAAGAGAAATTTACGAAACAATTAATAAGTTAAACCCAGACCATATATGGACTCCTTCTTTAGGAGACATTTTTGAAAGAGTTATAGAAATATTAGTTTCAAAATGCACTAATATACAAATAGCTAGACAGTTAAAAAATGAAACCAGTTTCTGTAAAGAAATATACACACCACAACACTACGGTCAAGAGGAATCTAGACCAAAGTACAATAAGAAAACTTATAAAAGACATAAACAACCTAGGAAAACTTATTATCTAAGAAAGAGTAAGGCTAGAAGACCTTTCCTAAACCCTAAACATGTTAGGAAATACGATACTAGGAGAATATATAAAAACAAAATCACCTGCTACTCATGCGGTGAACCAGATCATTTAAGTTCTAATTGCCCCAGAAGACATAACAATAATAATTTTAAAGCAATGATAGTTAATAACACTAATGAAGATCTCCTAGAAGTAGATGAAACACTTAGTGATACAGAAAGTATCTATAGTATTAAATCAATAGATGAATACATAGAAGATAACCTCTCTATAAGTAGTGATGATGAAGATGAAAATCTTCCAGTCGAAACTACAGATAGACTAGATACTTTTATAAATTCATTAAGAAACACAGAAATATACAATTTTATGTTTAAACCCTTAGCTGAAAAATTAACTTTAGAAGAAAACTGTATACATCAGTGGCAAATAGAAAAAGGAATAGATACAACACCTTGTTATATATGCAATTGGTACCCTGCAATTAAAGTTAGATGTAAATGTGAATTATGTTATATAGAAGCATGCATAAAATGCATTAAATTAAAATACAACGTAGATATTATCAAACCTTTAAAAGAAAAAACAAACAAAGACGTTTATTATGATAAAAATGTCAATAGAAGACTTGAATTCTTAGAACAAAAGGTTATTTTAATAGAAGAAACTTTAAAACAAAGGCATGAAGATGAATTAATCTTTGGAAATAATAAACAATTAATCCAACAAATACAACGAGACTTTAAAATAGAAAAATTCTGCACTAAAGCAAGATTTAACAACCTTATAACCACTAGAATACAAATTAGGCATTATAACAAGCTAATAGAAACAAATGCAATAATAGATACAGGTTGCACCATAACTGTTATAGATCCAAGCTTAGCTGATCTATCACACGTTAAAACCTTTGATGATCCGTTGATAGGAATAGGATTCACAGGCAACCCAATAACTTATGATAAATATATTACAAATGCTTCTATTACTTTTCTCACACCTTGCAATACACAGAGCAAACCCTATATTCTTAAACAAGCCTTCTGTGCACCTATAGCACATTCAGAAGGGAAAATTATTCTTGGAATAAATTTCTTAATAAATGACAACAATACCTTAACTATTACAAAAGACTTCATACAAATAGCACAGAATGTTACACATACACCTATTAACATTGACACTCCATCAGAGTACGCTCAGAAGCGTGGTGGGGAATATGTTAATATAAAAGGAAAAAATAAAATATGTGAAGACTGCAGTAATGGTAAAACAAACTGTTGTATTAAAAGTATAGGTAATGAATGCGTAAAAATAGAAGAAATAATAGAAGATGAAGACAACATAGATGATAATATAGATTTAGACATATATAACCTAGACAGAATTAGTTATAATCTAATAAACTACTTTACAAACAAAAATGATATAATTAGAGCTTTAGATAAACTCCCTTTTATAGGAGAAGATCCTATCAAAAGATGGGATTTAAATCAGATATATTGTAAACTAGACCTTATAAATCCTGACTATATTGTCAAGACAGCTAATATAGAAGCAAGTAGTTTAGATGCTGATGATTTTAAAATGCATATAAAAGATCTATCAGATTTAAAAGTAATTAGGCCAAGCAATAGCCCTCATAGATCTGCAGCTTTTATAGTTAGAAATCATGCAGAAATTCTAAGAGGAAGAAGTAGAATGGTAATAAATTATAAAAGACTTAATGATAACATAAAAGACGATAGTTATAATATTCCTAATAAGACTTTCCTTTTAAGTAAAATACAAGGCAAGAGAATATTTAGTAAATTCGATTGCAAATCAGGCTTTTATCAAATCAAGATGTGGCCTGAAGATGTTAAATGGACAGCTTTTACTACTCCCGAAGGCCTATACGAATGGTTAGTTATGCCTTTCGGCCTTAAGACAGCACCAAGTATCTTCCAGCGAAAAATGGATGATATTTTTAGACCATATAATGATTTTATCTTGGTTTATATAGATGACATACTAGTTTGTAGTAAAAATGAAAATGAGCATTTGTCTCATCTAGATTTAGTATTCAAACTCTTTAATAAACATGGTTTAATTCTTAGTAAAAAGAAAGTAGAATTATTTAAAACTAATATAAAATTCTTAGGAATGGAAATAGGAAATGGCAAAATTAAATTACAAGAGCATATAGCTAAAAAGATTTTAGACTTTCCTGACAAGTTAGAAGGATTAAAACAAATTCAAGCCTTTTTAGGATTAATTAATCAAGCTAGAATGTATTTTAAAGATCTTAGCAAACTAATAGGTCCTCTATACAATAAAACTAGAAAAAATGGACAAAGACATTTTAATATAGAAGATATTAAAATAGTTAAAACTATAAAAGAAAAAGTTAAAAATTTACCAGACCTATATCTACCCTTAGATACAGATTACCTTATAGTTCAGACAGATGGATGCAAAGAAGGTTGGGGAGCAGTTTTATACTGCAAACCAAATAAATATAGTAATAAGAAAGAAGAAAGAATATGCAGGTACTCTAGCGGCAAATACAAAGAAAGTAACCAGTACTTAACTAGTTTAGACTTTGAATTACTAGCTATAGTTTATGCCCTAGAACAATTCAAGGCACTCCTAATTTCAAAATATGAGTTTTGCATTAGGACAGACTGTGAAGCCATAGTAAGATACAATAAAAATAAAGATTCTAGATATACTAATAGATGGTTAAAATTTATGACTACCTTAAGCAATTATAGGATAGACAAAATAGAATGGCAGCATATTAAAGGAGTTGATAACTCCATTGCAGATTTATTATCTAGAAAGATTTTGTCTTAAATAACCTGATCAGACAGATTTCCATAAATAGAAACAGACAACTTTCTTGTTTTATTTTTCAGATGGCTTCTTCAGAGTCAGCATCTTCTGCTCAGACAAGACAGAACCAGACAAACCAGGCACATCCTATTTTTCCCACACAGTTCGTTAATTATGTAGACAACCTTGGTAGAAATAGAATAAACTACAATGGTAATAATTTAGAAGTCTTACATGCTGGTTCAAGATTCCAAGTCAAGGATCATAAAATTGGTCCTTTTCCAGTCGATCAAAGAACTCTATTAGATAATTTATGGCAATCCTATGTTAAGAAAGACAATGGATGGTTTGTCAATACAGTCAATGCTGTTGCAAATTATTTTCATAAGATAAGAGACACTAAAAAATACAACTTTTATTGTGTATTCAAAGGCAATATTCCGGGAATTTATAAAAATTACCCAGAAGCAATGGTAGGAGGCGTCGGAAATGAAAAATTGCCATGGTACAAAGGCACTATAACATTTCAAGAAGCCACCACCTTAATGCAGACCCATTACGGCCCAAATTATTATATTAGCCCAGAATGTCAAGACACGTCTATTTCAGACACCATAGCAGATTGTGAGAACTGTAATACCTTAATTAGAAACCACAATAATTTAAAATCAAGACATGATTATTTATCTTTAGAAAAATCACATTTTAATTTGCAAATTAATCAACTTAAAACTCAGTTACAGGTGGCTGAATTAGAAGCAAATGACTGGAAGCAAAAATATATTACCCTTCTTACTTCTAAACAATCAAAACCCAGTACTTCGGGTAAAAAAGAAGTACCTAGTCTGGATTCACAGGCTTCCAGTAAAGACAAACCAAGTCCTGTTAAAGTTGGTAATTTACTCAAAATTACTGAAATTCCTTCGGATTCAGGAGAAAGAATCCCTAGTCCAGTTTCACAGGCAGCTGGTAAAGACTCATCAAGTCCTGATATAGTTGGTGTTTTACTCAAAAACACTGAAAAACCTTTGAATATGGGAGAATATATTCCTAGTCCAGTTCAACAGGTAATTGGTAAAGACATTTCAAATCCTGAGACCCCTGTCCATTTGGGTAAAATGGAATTAAGAAGACTTAAAAGCAAGAAGGCAAAGAGGCAAGCTCTGGCTATACAAACTCAAGTAGCCAAAGTTCTTTCTGAACTAGTCAACCAGACCTTAGCTAGCAAGACGACGAATGCCACTACGAGTAATTTTGAAGATTCTTTATTTCAAGATGCTCAAAGACAGAGTCCAAGTTTCACTGCTACATCTAGTGAAGACTCATCTGATAAGACTGAAGACCAGACGCAGAATGATTCTAGTGAAAGACCCCATAAAAAGTAAAAGACAGCAAGCATAAAAGTGCATTATTTAACAACCTGGCCCCACTCAGTTGAAGACACCTTATCTCCTCCAGCAAATAATATCGGCAGAACAAGACAAATAGAAGAAGAATCTCCTTTATTAAAGACGCACTCAGCAGACAACCAGCATCTATCTCGAAAGAAGAAGAATGAAGACAAAAGACAGCAAGGCTATCCGACACATGGAATCCTAGCCTACTGTTAATCTTTAGACTTTAAGACCCTACT
>JAVXUO010000495.1:0-60000 GCA_033065855.1 Escallonia rubra | reverse complement strand
TATATATATATATATATATATATATATATATATAGTTAACTCATATATATATAGTTAACTCAATTTCAGAGTCTGGATGTATAGTTAACTCAATTTCAGAGTCTGGATGTATATATATAGTTAACTTTGCATATATATATAGTTAACTCAATTTCAGAGTCTGGATGTATTAAATTGATACTAGCTACATCTTCTCCTATACATCTATTTTGTGTTTCTCTATAATGCATAAATAGTCTGGTTTGATTGAACTGAGAATGATGTTGATATAAGATTTGTGGGGATATTAAATCTAGTCTATTTTGTCTAAATTGTTGTATTTGACTATCAATATCTATTATTTGTTTTAAGTAAGTGTCTATGCCTATGGTTATATACATATATATATACATATATACACCTATATACATATATATATATATATATATATATATACCTATATACACATATATACCTATATATATATATATATATATATATATATATATATATACCTATATATACACCTATATACCTATATATACACCTATATACCTATATATATACATATATAGACCTATATACCTATATATATACATATATATACCTATATACATATATACACCTATATATACACCTATATAGGTGTATATATGTATATATGTATGTAGATATATATATGTATATGTATATATATAAAAATAGAGTTCTTAGATTATTTAGAACACCTTCTATTCCTATAATCTCTTTAGAACAAATAATAGATATTGATAGTCAAATACAACAATTTAGACAAAATAGACTAGATTTAATATCCCCACAAATCTTATATCAACATCATTCTCAGTTCAATCAAACCAGACTATTTATGCATTATAGAGAAACACAAAATAGATGTATAGGAGAAGATGTAGCTAGTATCAATTTAATACATCCAGACTCTGAAATTGAGTTAACTAAAGGAAATTTTAATTTAACACATATAGGATTAATAGTAATAGGAATAAAAGGCTTAACTAGAAGAGATACAGGCGCTAAAGTATTTCTAGCTATAGTAGATGATAGATTCTCTAGTGAACAAGCTATCATAGGAGCTATAGAAGTTGACATGAACAACAATGGCGGCATCTTTTATTGTGCACCAGATTTTTGTATTAATACAAAAGATTTTGCCAAAAACATAAAAGTAAAAATAATGACTAAAGGATATAAAGATTTTCAACAAGGCAAAAACCTTTTAATATGCACCACCTTTATAGGAAAATTAACACAAAGTAGTCAAGTAGGATATAAGTTAACCATAGATGACACTGCAAAATTTATTATAAATCGAGGTATTAGACTTTTACCACCTTACAAGGTAGATTCCTTAGAAAATGCAGGACAAGAATGGCTAGTAGATAAGATTTTAACTACTAGTTCTAATAATAGCATAGTACCAACAGATAACATGTGGTACATAGATGCATCAGGAAGAAAAGGCTTGAATTTGTTTTATTGTATAGAGGACCTATTAGTTTGCTAAGATCTTTGTCGCCCTATCTTTTTGAATCTTTTCAATATTTCGCTTTGCTTTTATCAAATATTACACTTCATCCTCTATGGATCACGGTCCAACCGGGGACTCTTATCTCTTTTGAATGATTAATCTATGGATACCAGACGTCGATATGCCTTTGGCAGGTCCGCAAGGATTGACGACTGGTTTAACGAAGTAGACCAAATCAGATAATCTAGAGATTGTTTTATTTCCGGCCAAACCCCCCTCCATTTTGGTATCATATATATATATATATATATATATATATATATATATATATATATATATATATATATATAACAGTCATAATCACGCTAAATGGACGGACTAGATAGATCCGACCCGTCCATACGCAATGGATGGCCGGGGCGCTGGTAATCTTAAGTTGTCAGTGCGTGCAACGGACCAGCTTGCATATATATAGTATAGTGTGTCTTAAAAAATTAAATATGATGAGCAAAGAAAGCTTAATTTAAAATTTTTAATTTAAGTAGACTTTTCGGGAGATATTGTATTCCAAAAAAGATGTTTATCTATTGATATTTTTTTATTCACTTATGTTTATCTGTTGATTGATTGATTGATATTGATTTTCCATCACAAGCGTAAGAAGGGATACATCTCCCTTGGACACGTCGTATGTTATTGGACATTGATTGTGTTTGTATAAAGTACAAAATTACGGCCACATGCTTACGAGGTATCTTTGTTCTTTATTGGCAGAGACAAATTTTAAAATAATAATGGACGGTATGGGATATCCCCTGCCACCTCAAGACCTCGATAAATGAGCACTGGTTCCACTCTGCTTTCACATGTTAGATCACAGCAACATCGCTTTGCAGTGCGAAATTTGAGGTGAGTGTTTGCCTTTAGGATCTAGCTTTTGTGCCATTTGAGAGATATATCAGGGGAAGAGAGGGAGAGGAAGATGGCTACAGATGTGGTGGTTTTGGAGCATGGGTCTGCTGTTGCAGAGGAGAAAGGGCATGCTTGTTGTAAGAAGGGACCTGGGTATGCAACCCCACTGGATGCCATGGCTGGTCCTAGAGAATCTCTCATCTATGTCACTTGCATTTACACAGGTGTGTGTGTGTGTGTGTGTGATAAGCATTTTGCAATATGTGGAAATTTGGATAATTGAGTTTGTGCAGAAAATCTGATGTGATTTACATGACTGTAAGATGCTGCACTTGAAAACATGTTTTAGTTGATGCCTTTAGAAAAGTAGGCAAACGGTGTTCCTTAAAGAAAATTTGCCAATTTGTTTTTTCTTTTCCATTTTAACTCTTATAGGCATGTAAATCACATAAGAATTACATGGATGAGATGCGCTCTGTCTGAGAACGTTGTACCGCTCTCGCATAATTCATCTGAGTCATTCCACGAACAAGGACTCCTCGTTGTGGGGAAGAGTATTAGAGCCAATCCCATAACTATGACCAAGGGTTGATGGAGACTCTATAGAAAAGGTGGGAGGGAGTGAAAAAGTTTTTACTAAAGCCAAAGCTGGACTTGTCAAGCACTCCGAGCTCTCATTGCATAGCCACTATTTGGAGAGTTCTCTTTATTTAGTAGTTGTAGTACTTAAAGGTTTGCTACCGGCCCGATGTGAAGCAGTGCGCTCAAACCTCATACTGGATTGGATACTGGTTAGAGGACTTTGTGAAATCACTAATGTGACGCATATTGAAATTGGGTCTTGGCTTGCCCTAACCCACAGGTAGGCGTTGGGGGGTTGGAGGTGAGGCGGGGATAAGAGGATGGCCAACTCATGTTTGATTTACGACTTTGGTTTTTTATGCAAATTTTTTGTCAGCACTTTCTGCTGGAAAAACTGACCAATTTTTCCTATACCTTGTGATAATTTGCTTCTTGTTCTTTTGGATTGTTTCGCCAGAATCGCCTAGTATATGAGTTTTTGGAGACTGTTCATCCTTTTTTAGCTAGTCATAACAGGAAAATTTATTACTAGTGCTAGATTCCGTTTCATGAAAACATCCACTTTTTGTGAATCAAAACCAAAGAAATGCATTTTTTTTTCCTGAGACAAATGACTTCATTTCGTGCGCACTATATCAACCTAGGTATGTGTGCTTTTGGATTAACATGAAATGGTCAGCATAATAAGAGCCATTTTCAATGGAAAGTGAAACCGTTAATTATGGGAGTCCTTCACGCATAATGTGTTTTTAGCGTTTATGGCTGGGAGTTCAATATCAGTCTAAGGATTGTTCCTTCCAAGTTAATCGTAAGAAATTCGATAGCAGATGTGTAACTTAAATTTGGAAGTTTGATACGCTGAAAGAAAGTGCAGAATGCATACTCTACTTTTAATTTACAGTACTTTTTTATCAAGATTTTGGAACTGTGCAGTTTCATTTGCCGTTATGACAGTATTGCTAGAAGGCACTCTAAGTTAGTGAATATGATTAACTTAGAGGTTCGAATATAGAGACTAGTTTGGTATAATTATGAAGCACTCTAGCTTTCACTTTATACAGTTTAAGATGCATAAATTTAAATGCAGAGACTAGTCTGACAAGAATGTCGCTTTAAGAGGGCCCCGGTAACAAGTTTAGGAACCATGCATTTAATATGGACTCCAATAAGTTTACATATATACTGCGGGGTATTTTTGGAGTTAGACTCTATATGCGGTTCAGATAGCATTCACCGAGAGGAAACATCAAAGCAATTTTTCTGCTCTTTTTATTTTTTTGGCTATGCCTTGCATGACTATGATGTTCATGCACAATGCTCTTTCCTTGTGCCTATTTCGCTCTAGGGGGTTGGTTCACAGGTACAACCTTTGTAACTTCATGGTATACCCATGGATTGGCCAGTTCCTATTTGGAGGGCTGCAATTTCTTAACCGCCGCAGTTTCTACTCCTGCTAATAGTTTAGCACATTCTTTGTTGTTACTATGGGGTCCTGAAGCACAGGGAGATTTTTGTTTTATCTTAGGGAGAAGGCTTTATCTTTTGACATCACTGAACTTGTTTTACTCACTCGTGTCAAAAAAGAAAAAACGTACCAAATCAATACCTCCGCTGATGGACGACGGATGCCGTTAGAAAGTCAGAGGATTAGGACGGTCATTATGAAAAAAGGACATGAAGCCTGTCCCTATGGCCACGTGGGCCGCCCTTTTTTACGTTTCCAATGCAAATTGATTAATTTAACTTATTGTTCTCTCTCTCTCTCTCTCTCTCTCTCTCGGTGGGCAGCATCAAGTTCTTTGCTGGCAGTGGCAGATCCTCCTATCTAAGCTTGCCTCCCACCTTCCCCCCACCATCAAGTCCTTCGCCGGCAGTGGCAAATCCTCCGATCTAAGCTCACCTCTCAAATGTGCAAATCTGACACAATTAACAGCTTCCACTGCTGGCATCAAGTCCTTCGCCGGCATGGTCACAACCCTTGATCTATTTGACACATTACGATCACCACTGCAAAAATCACCGGTCACGTCCTCTAATCACAACCACAAAAAATCCACAACCAAATCCAGTTCCCTTAAAAGCTCTAGATTACATTTTTAAACATGGGAGCTGATCCATTACTCGCGCTAGCAACTTGGGTTAAGTTGCTAGCGGGATCTGGCCGTCCATA
Organism: Escallonia rubra; assembly: GCA_033065855.1. NCBI lineage: Eukaryota > Viridiplantae > Streptophyta > Magnoliopsida > Escalloniales > Escalloniaceae > Escallonia > Escallonia rubra. Next base: position 54,868 of record JAVXUO010000495.1, on the reverse strand, counting down.
GGCGATCTGTGGACGGTCTAGATCTTTTTTTTTAACGTTTTTTTAAGTCCGTCCGCTACATTATGTAGTAGACTATTTTTTGACAAAAATACCCTCAAAGCTTCATCCGCTACATTATTTAGCGGACAAGTAGGCAGGCATTATGTTTTCTCTTTCCCTGTCCTTTCTCTAATTATACTTCTGACATGTTTCTCTCTCCCTCATTTCTCTCACTTTCATTTCTCTCTCTCTCTCTCTCTTTCCCCTCTCTCTCATTCTGAACAACGAGTTGGAGGAAGGAGAAATAGTTCCAAAACCTCTGATCAATCAAGAGCAAGCCTGGGTTCTGGTGCCAGTAGAGAAGCATCTGTGGACCTATCAGCACCCATTATTCTTGCATGTCCCAAATTCCCAATACCCAGCCCGCCAGGGGTGATGTGAAAAAAATTATGAAAGAGGCCTCACCTGGTACATCCTTTGTGAAGAACTTACTCGCGACCATGTGGTGGTTGTATGTCGCCTAGATCTCCGGTATTTTTGGAAATATGTAAAGTGTCATGAATAAGAAATGAAAAGTTGAAAAAATTGCCCAGATCATTCGTCTGAGAAGTATTGGGAATTGGTGTTGGATTCTTTTTTGTTTTCTTTTTGTTGGTCAATTTTCAGTTTGGAGAAAGGAGTCAACTTTGTGAGGCATCAACCCTAGAGCAAAGCTTAGTGCTAGATTAAGCCAATCTTAGACTAGAGATAAAAACTATCGGTCTCTGATTGATTTGAGACCATGCTGAACAACGCTCCCAATTCCATCTGGTTCCCTCTCTGCTTCTTCAGTGTCATCGCAACGATCGTAAACTTGGTTGGGCCATCGCAAAGACCATGCAAGGTCAAGGGTGATCAAATAAACCCAGTTTATACGGTTTATATGAGGGAAATGGTGAGAGAAATCATGGTGAGAGAAAAGAGAGAGAAAGAAAGAGAAAGAAGAGAGAAAGTGTCATAAATTGATGAGAGAAATGAGAGAGAGAAATGAAAGTGAGAGTGTCAGAAATGGATGAGAGAAATGAGGGAGAGAGAAACACGTCAGAAGTATAGTGAGAGAAAGGACAGGGAAAGAGAAAAAGTAATGCTTGCCTACTCGTTCGCTACATAATGTAACGGATGAAGTTTGAAGGTATTTTTGTCAAAAAATAGTTAGCTACATAATGTAACAGACAGACTTATAAAAAGGTTAAAAAAAAGATCTGGACCGTCCACAAATCGCCTATGGACGGCCAGATCGCGCTAGCAACTTAACCCAAGTTGCTAGCGCGAGCAATGGATCAGCTCCCTTTAAACATGCCAATTAACTCATCAAATGCTGAACCTTTGGCCCCACAACACCATCTCACCGCCGCACCTTCTGACACCTCGACGTTGACGCCGATGTGTCCTTGACGACGACAGAGAGCCTCATGGGCGCGCCATGGCTTGAACCCACACGGAGATAGAAAGGAAATCTGGATCAGATCGGAAGTGGAGGTGGTGGTGGCGGGTGAAAGTGAAGGTGGGTCTCGTCGGTGGCGGTAGCGGGTGTGGTGAGTAGTGAGGTTGCGCTACTTGGTGGTGCGGCGAGGAAATGGTGTTGTGGCGGCAGAGACTTGACTAAGGATAGGTAATGGGTTGCTCCGACGGTGGGGGCAGTGGAAGCCGGTGACAATGGTGGCCGGCGGTGGAAGCTGTTAGTTGTGTCTGTCATGACTTGGATTTTCTTATTCTAATTGTGATGATTTGTGAATATATATATATATATATATATATATATATATATATATAATAGAGAGAGAGAGAGAGAGAGAGAGAGAGAGAGAGAGAGAGAACAATAAGTTAAATTAATCAATTTGAATTGAGAATGGAAAAAAGGGCGGCCTACTTGGCCATGGGGATAGGCTTTATGTCTTTTTTTATAATGACTGTCCTTCCCCTCTGACTTTCTAACGGCATTTGTTGTCCGTCAGGCGAGGTACTGATTTGGTACGTTTTTTCAAAGTTAGGTACTTCTATAGCGCACATTCAAAGTTGGATACTAAAGCTGTACAGTTTTGGGATTAGCACTTTATTTATTTGTGTGTGTGTCTATATATATATATATAGGGTGTAATGTGTGTGTGTATGTGCGTGAATGGATTTTTTATTTTACTTTTATGGAAATTTTAGTTAACTCAGCTTTACTTTATTTTTGCGGTAAATCAGTGCATGAATCTACTGACACCATGAGGTGTTCTAAACACTGGTAATAACATGAAAAAATTGCCCTGGCTTTTGATTATACAGGAACAGGAATCGAGAAGCCCGACTATCTGTCCACAGTGGATATAGATCCAAGCTCAAAAACATACTCAAAAGTGATCCACAGGTTGCCTATGCCTCATATAGGTGATGAACTACATCATTCTGGGTGGAATGCCTGCAGCTCTTGCCATGGGGATCCATCAGCTGCTCGCCGGTTTCTTGTCCTGCCGTCATTAGTGTAAGAAACCAACTTTTTTTGTCCTCTTTGGGTACTAAAGACCACAAATTTTTGCTGAATATATAGTGAAATAATCTTTAGGAGTTTGACTGGAATTGGGATTCTTGGATACTTGTCAAGTTTATGTGTATACTAGGACCATCAGGCTTTTTGCCAACTAGATGGTTTACAATGAACACACTTACTTATATGCATTATTGTATATGAGGATTGACTATGTTTTTTACTCCCTTTTACACTTCAAGTACTTTTTCAACATTTTTCTCGCCAGTAATTAATCGTATCATCTATTCTATTTAGATACTGAACTACGGAGCCTATAATCAATGTTCTGTTATTGCACAACTGTGATGGTCCCAAGATGCATCTTTGTTGATTCATAAGTTCTGTTTACTTTTCTAGATCCTATTTTCTAATGATGCAATTACCTAATTTCAGTAATCTCTTTCAGAACTACAGATCAAAATATAAGTGGCACTATTTCCTACTTTACTGTTAGGGGATTTTGATTTTGGAGAGCATTATCCACTTAATACATTTTCTTTTTCTGTTGTTTCGAAGCAAAATGAAAAAGAAATACTCATAGATTCTGAGCACTTTTCTTTATTGTTCAGATCTGGCCGCATCTATGCGGTTGATACACAAAAGGATCCAAGGTCTCCTAGTTTGCATAAAGTTGTTGATCCCGAAGATATCGTACGAAAAACAGGATTAGCATATCCACACACAGCTCACTGTCTTGCTTCTGGTGATGTAATGGTGTCATGTCTTGGCGATAAAGATGGAAAAGCTGAAGGCAACGGCTTCCTTCTGCTCGACTCCGAATTTAATGTGAAAGGAAGGTACTGCATCGATATTGCAAAACACAACTGTACATCATGATCATCAATACAATCGATTGATTTGAATTTAGAAATCTTCTTTTATACTGGAAAAGTTTATGTTTCTTCTTGGCTTGTGGTCTGAACTTGTAGACAGCCCCACCCCAGACTCTTCCTTAGTCGCAGAACTCAACATAACTGAAAATTTTGGAGGGGGCTTGGTTTTATGTCGAACGGTGATCATACTTATTAAACGGAGATGAATCGATTTCTTCAAAATTTAGGAACTTGCTTGGGCTCATGTACATGATGATGACGTGTTGGCTTAATAGCATGATAGATCCTTTCAGTTTACTACTGCTGTCTTTTTTCAGTGAAAGACATGCATCATATTGGTATTTCATATCATCTATACAAAAGTAACTTTTTGATGTGTCAAAATTTTTAAGCGTACTGCTAAAGATAGAACATCATTGATGTGTGGTGATGCACACGAAATAATCTGGAGAACCTTACAGCATTTCCTTCTATGGTGCAACTTCCATTTCTGCTTTGTAGGATCCATATTATGTGGTCACCTGATTGAATGTCCACATATATTAAGGAGTGTTATTTTGTATGGCCATCGATAAGATTTTCAACTGCTTCATTGTACTAGGTGGGAGAAACCAGGACATAGTCCACTCTTTGGCTATGATTTTTGGTACCAACCTCGACACAAGACCATGATCAGCACATCATGGGGAGCCCCAGCCGCTTTCACCTCAGGTTTCAACCTTCAACATGTTTCAGATGGTCTTTATGGACGCCATTTGCATGTCTACAGTTGGCCTGATGGTGAATTGAAACAGACAATTGACCTCGGCTCTAGTGGTCTCCTACCTTTAGAGGTAAGTAAAAGAGATTCTGTTCATAACCATTATTGTTTCCTCAATGCAGTATATACTTTTTTTAATGAATTTGTACCAAGCATCTCCAATTGTTATTAAGATATCATCTTGAACTGCCTTGTTATACTTGTATATAACTTTCGACATCATAGAAACACCTTATCTGTATTCTTGTCTATACACGTAATTTTATCCTTAAATACTTGGTATTCACATGTAATCCTCTGAACTAATATGAATTCGGCTATCGAGGACCAATTTTCAGTTACAAATGGAACAAATTCATTGATTGGTGATGTCTGAAAAGTGCGTGGTTGAATGTATACCTTTTTTTGCTGTATTATACAATTTCCCCGTTAGCATATGTTTAGTGACGAAGTTAAATTTGAAATATATTTTCCCCTGCAATCTGAAATTATATATTGTCAAAAGCTAATAAAAAATATGTTGACACATCCAAGTAGCTACTATTTGATAGTAGGCACAAAATTTCTTTACCCCATGCATTGGGGTGGGCTACTATAACAGTCTTGAAGTCACTAAAGCTGAATTTCAGTATGATATCTACTTGAATTGTGAAATAATCATGTAGGGCTGCGTAAAGGTTGTTAAAATGGTCTGATTTTCAAGTTATAATAATTGCTAATGCATACTTGGATGGATCTGACTTCCCTAAAGAAGGTAAAGTTACAAAAGTTTCTCAAATTATTATTTTCCAAACTGTAAGCTATGGTTTCTCAAAAACATGGTTTTGCTTTTGATGTTTGGTTTTCAGTAGTGGACTTTGTGCATCGTGAGAATTCATTGTTTAATGTAGTCCAAATTCAATGTAAGAACTTGTAGGAATTTGTTAGAAAATATCTAGGTAGCAAAAACACGGACACCGCGTCCGACACCGACATCGACCAAGGCAGCGGACGCTGCAATTTCCAGAAAACCCAATTTTTGACACCGCAGGACACTGTTGAAGTTCTTAATATATTTTTGTTTTACACACACACACAATATACACGCACAATACACACACACACAAAATAAAAATAAACATCAATTGGAGCAGCTGAATTTCGTTTAAGAGGATGAGAAAGAACATGAAATAGTTTCAACAATAACAAGAAAGAAGGTTGGTAACAAGAAAGCAGTTGAATGTCTCAACATTACCAATATTAGAGTCTAAAAAGTAACAAGAGAGAAGGAAAAAAAAGACATGGGACCATAGCCATGAAAGAGAGGTCTTCTATAGCCAGATGAGTCAGTGAATAAGGTTGGAGATGTTGACTTATCTTCCTGGGGACTAGTAAGCTTGGATTTCGGTGACAAAAAGAAGGAAGAAAGAAAGAAAAAGGGTACCTTTTGCTTGGTCGTTCAAATTAGGGGTTGTCCTAAAAATTCATTTCTAAAAAAGCCCTAAATCTGTCAATTGTTACACACTAAGCCTGAAATAAGTTTGAAATATTATATTTTGGCCCCATACACGTGGACACTTCTTCGAGAGGTGTCCGACACTTCTTCAAGAGATGTCCGACGGTCCGGTAATTAAAAAAATAAAAATAAATTCAAACAACGCTGAGAGGTGTCGAACAGTTTCCGTTGGTGTCGAGGTGTCGATAGGTGTCTGACACCATACCTCGACCTATATGAGGTGGCGGTGCTTCCTAGGAAAATATGTTAGATTTTTACTACGTATCTTAATGAAGTTATTTTACTTTTGAAGTTTCGATTTCGATACTGGGCTTTGTGCCTTGTAACAATTTAGTTTTTACTAAAAGTCCATTTTCAATATGGTACTAAATAAGAACTTATCCAAGTTCAATGTAAGAACTTGTAGCAATATGTAAGAATATAGTTATTATTTGTTTGAAGAACTCTACTCCATTTTAATGAACTTATTTTACTTTTGATGTTTGATTTTGAATGTAAGAGTTTTTAGGAAGCTAGTATCTAATTAGTTTCAAATTTATGGCAGGAAGCATAGACTATTAAGTAATAAAGAGTCCAATTAAAAAGCAAAATTAAGATGAGACTTCACCAGAGCGCTCAGAATAAATGAAAAATGATATCTGTCACAAAACCACCAGACTAACTCGTCTTTTATATATTTACATTGATATTGTTTAATTTGACAGATAAGGTTCCTACATGATCCATCTAAAGATACGGGTTTTGTTGGGTGTGCCCTTACAAGCAACATGGTACGATTTTTTAAGACGCCAGACGGCACATGGAGCCATGAGGTAAGGATTTTAGTGTTTGCCTGGTTTGTTAAGGCTGTTAAATGGAATTTAATACTGAAAAACTCCTTAATTGACATTCCAGATTGCGATATCAGTGAAACCACTAAAGGTTCAAAACTGGATTCTTCCTGAAATGCCTGGGCTTATAACTGATTTTCTGATGTCACTTGATGATCGATATCTCTACCTAGTGAACTGGCTTCATGGAGATATTAGACAGTATAATATTGAGGACCCTAAGAATCCTGTACTGAAAGGCCAAGTATGGGTTGGGGGCCAAATTCAGAAAGGAAGTTCTGTATTTGTTGAAGCTGAAGATGGTACAAGATACCAGGTTGATGTCCCCCAAGTCCAGGTACGTGCCACATTTGAATTGCTACAACATTCTAAGGCTTCCTTTTGATACTATATGTGCCTTTGATGGCTTATAATGTATAACTTATTCAAGTTGTTTAGTGTTGATTCAAGCCTACTTCAACTTGAAAGTGTTAAAGGCTTGAAGGGTAGTCCAGTGCACAAGGCTTCTGCCTTTCGGAGGTCCCAGTACGGTCAAAGCTCATAGCTTTTGAACATCAAAACGTATAATGTACTTGGTGGCTACTTATCAGTTTGCAGACATTCACAGATAGGAAGACCTAGATTCTTGTTTTGTGCCAAACGGACAGTAGTTACTATGATCACTTATGACAGACGACGTTGAAAATGAAACCTGTTTTGCAGATAATCCAACTCATGATAACTTACTGAGTTGCTCGAGTTTTTACCATCCCATATGAACTTATGCAGGTTTTTAGTGTTGTCCTCACTGCTCTGTGTGCTTTTTTTCTTTCTAGGGAAACCGGTTGAGAGGGGGACCTCAGATGATCCAACTGAGTCTAGATGGGAAGCGTCTGTACGTTACGAACTCACTCTTCAGTAAATGGGACAAGCAGTTTTATCCGGAGGTCGTGGAAAAGGGATCCCAGATGTTGCAGATTGACGTTGACACTGAGAAAGGTGGTCTGGCGATAAACCCTAAATTTTATGTTGATTTTGGGTCAGAACCTGATGGCCCTTCCCTGGCACATGAGATGAGATATCCTGGTGGTGACTGCACGTCAGACATATGGATTTAAGCATCTTTTGTATCATTAAAAAATAAAGGGTCATATACACGCATATAATTCCCCAACCGGGGTGGTTTCTTTACAAGGGTTAGACTTTGATGGATGCAAAAGATGTACCAATAAAAATTGACCCATGGAATTCTCAATTCAAACATGTGGATCAGGATTCTTTGTTATATTGCTATAGTTCTTTTAGTGATACCACAAGAGGCGGCAATCACAACCCAAATTCATTTATTCGTTCAAATCCATCTACTTAAAAGCCATTCAAAATGTGTGGTTTCTAAAAACTCAATAATCCACGGATTTAAGTAGTTTGTAAACGGGTGTTCAATATAACAATAAAAAGTAACCTACAATTTTGGTTGAACCAAGTGAGTCATCATTTACAACGGGCCATCCACGAATGTCTTTGAACTGTTAGATATAAGGATGGCCAAAGAACGACCCTATGTCTGCCATTTACAATTTTGGTCCAAGTGACTTTCCTATGTCTACCTAGGAAGACTGAGTCGGACAATCCGGTGTGGCAAAGAATGTTCTCGATCTAATCACCAGTCAAATACTCTTGCTAAGTCGACGTATAACCTGGCTATAGTGGGATGGGCCGATGCTTGACTGCTAGGAGGACTAGGCGCAATGCCTCCTGTAGACCTGTTCATGTCCCGGAGTGTCCAGAGTGTCATGATCTTTAGAGCTGCTGATGAAGAGCCTAATACCAGAGTCGTCAGCTAGTCATGCAATCACCCTGAAAGAGATATTGTCCTGAAGGAGCTGATTCTCCCTTGGTGTGTCCTTGTGTATGAGCACTCACCCGCCTGAGGTAGTGTCCTATACGAGTCGCCCACCCAGCGCGCCATGGTAGTGTCTCGAAGAAGTCTCCTACTCGGCGAGTTGAAGTAGTGTCTCAGATAAATTGCCTACCAGAAGAAAGATGAGTCCTCATGCCGTAGTACTCGAAGCTCTTTGGCGGAGATAATGTCCCAGGGGAGTCGTGAATCTCATGAAGAGTACTTACATTGGAGCACTCGGAGCGCATCAAGGTAGTGTCCCAAAAGATTCGCCTACCGGATGTGCCGAGGTAATGTCCCTGAGGAGCTAGCTACCTAACGGGCCTTGGTAGTGTTCCGAAGAAGAATTGATTGAAGAGGAATTCTCATGCCAGAGGACTCAGAGCTCCCAAGATAACGTCCTTGAGGAGTTAACTATCCTAAGGGATGCAACACACCACAGATAGCGGGTTGAAGCATGTTTCACGACCAAAGGCGAGGTGCACATGATGTGGTGAAGAGATAGGTCAAAATCGGGGGCGGGTGATACGACAGAGTGCCGGGGGCACATCTGCATGAGTGATACGACGGGTGGGCGCGGGGGCCTTTAAATGAACATACTGTCACGTGACACTAAGGTCGCGCCTACATGGACCCAGTGATGTGGGCACTTAGCGTGGAGACGACGCTTCGGCGTGGTAGAGCAACATGGTGTGGGGGCGTGGTGGCAGTTGACATGGAGCAAGAATCCCCAAGGAGCCAAGATTAGGCTAAATAAGCCCGTGGACGGGGAAGGCCTTGGGCCGAACGCCCAAGGGGAAGACCTAAGGCCATCCCAAGGCCGAGGGGCGCGTAGGTATCAACACTTCATTGATTATTTTGATAAAATGGTGCGGCATGTTTCTTATAGCATGTATTTAGGGTTGACTGAATTAGTAGCATTCAACTTTAACTGTTAAATATTTGCTGATGTGTCTCAAAAAGTAGGACCTAGAAGCAGTCAGTGGATGTAGCCAAGCTAGCAACACCTTGTAAAGCGCGTGACATAAGTTCCTCTGAATTTTATAGAACCAACGCAAGCTAGCACTACACGGATGATGAGGACTAAATCTCACACTCTTCCTCAAGGCAAAGCAAGACCAGAAAGAAAATTTTGACTTGGAACCTAAAAAAAAAGCCCAAGTAACTATTCATACAAGGGTAGGTGCTCAAAGGTGCTCAAAATAATATAAAGTACAATACAGTAAGTACATAACATATTAGGTACATTTGAAACCAATATGCATAGCTCTCTGACATAGAAACAAAAAGCCGCAAAAGAGTTCTAAATTTGTGTACAGATGGAACCATACAAAAGTCAGTTAATTTTCAATGGCCTATCTGCCTATGCTCCTTACTAAAGTATAACAAGCTCGGCTTAAAATGGTCGAGAAGGGCCTGCATTCCACCAAAACGCTTCGCGCGAATATCAAGCTTCCCCGACTTTGGCAAAGATTTCACCAGAAAGTCTTTTGTTGTTTGTTTGCTTGTGTGTGTCACTTCTCGCTAATAGTTAAAGATCCATTAGTCCGGGAACCTTTGGAGGTTACTTAAAGACAAGGATTTCTTACTCCAAAATTGAGGCCAAAACCTAAAACGCATTGACCAGGGTCTACAGAGAAATAAAAGGTTAAAGAGAAATTCTGGGAGTGTTGACCAGTGAAAATATATCTCAGCTGTGGTCAATGTGTTATGGACACCTGTGCATTAGAAGACTAAGAGATAAATGCTGTTAAAGTAAGGACAGTTAGAGGGTAATACATCATTAATAATGATGTAATGAAAGTTTAATACAGTTCTGATAATGATGTAAGAACGGTTTATGGCGGTTCAGATGTTCACAGAACGTGGGGCCTGTAATGCAGATTTTGGCAACACGTGGAGAATTCATATGAAAGGCACTGAAAGAGAATTGGTACAGTTGTCAATAAGAGAGAAAAGATCGACAATAATAGTTGAAAACGATATAGACGGACAATTTCTTTTTGAAAGAAATCAAAGTAGGCTGATTGGAGCAAACGGTTATGAGGAAGTAAAATAAAAGGAGGAAAGGGATTATCGAAAAGGATAAACACACAAATCAACAAAATGACTTGACTTCAAGTCTTATTATTTTTCTTTCTTCTTCTTTTTTTTAGCATATTTTGTGAATGCTTTGCTTGCCTCCTATTGATAAAGACACATGTGTCCATTACAGCCACCAATTCATTTGCACAAGTTGTCTTTGTCCTTGGCGCGCAGTCTATAACTTTGATTGTCCATTACTCAAAGTTTTCATTTTTATTCGTTTTACATTGTTAAAGTTTCCCATTTAGAGAAGTCCTCAAACCAGAGGCCTAAAAGAACTCAAACTAATTCGAGGGTTTGCCATCTAGCGAAAACATTGGCATGCTCGGCGGGTCCCTTTAATCTGAAAGGGAAGCATGCCTAGTACGAGGAATCATGTTAGAACTAGTGGAGCCAACAATGGCAATGAAAAAAATGTTGCCAGTAATGGAGGTAACAATGGAGTTGTAAGGGCCATTTCTATCACTACTGGTTAGAATGTTCATGGCATTCCCTGCGGGAAATTCTAGTGGCAGGAGTACCACCACTGATAGTGTTGATACTAACATAGCAATGATAGTTGGTAACACTGAGGCAATCGACAGGAGTGACAGAGAATGAGCAGGTTGATGGCCCAGGTTAGTTCCTATACTCAAATACTTACTAATATGGTATCTTAATTAATGACTATTTTTCAAGGCCAAACAATGGCTTTTTGTAAAGCAGCCAGTAGTCAAGAACAATATTGGAAGAAATGAGAAAAATAATAGAGGAATGGAATATCTTTGGGTGTGCATTGATTAAGGATTTAGCAGAAGAGATTCAAAGACAAACTTCGTCCATCGCCAAAATAGTGGATATAAAACTGCAGAAAGGGCAAACTTACTTCATGATGAAGTGGTGGAGACATACATCTCCCCTATGAGATTATAAAACGTGGTAGGTTAACCTAACGATTTAAGTTCAAATCACCCAAATGAGTCGGGCTGGTTCATTCCCAATCTAATCGATAGCGGTGACACTGGGTCGAGTAGAAGGAATTTTGCAAAAGCAAATGGGTGGAAAAGGGACTACAACTTGGCCAAAAAATGTAGGAGTATCGAGGAGTGGGACTGGCCAAGGGGGTCCCAGTCAGGGAGTTGAGAACGCCTGTATTCCTCCACATAAAAGAGGAGTAGGGTGGTCATCTTGATTTGAAAATCCTACTTCAAAGAGATTGACGGAATAACGAGGTCAAATGGCTTTGATGATAGAGCGATGATAGGGTTAAGAGTGGAAGTGTAACCATATCATGACTTCAATAATGTTGATGTTGGTCAAAGGTATAGGCTCATCAATAGGCCCATACAAAGAAAACCGTACCCCACTGTGATCGATCAGATGGATGTCCCAAGTGGAATTAAAGTACCCGAGTTTAGTCTTTTCAATGGGGAGGAAAACCAACCAAGAATAGAACACATTGCGAGGTTTACCTTTCAGTGTGAGGAACTCAGCCAAAATGAGTGGGTAATTGAAATGGCTCCAGTACTCGTTAATTGAGTTGTTTTTTCATGGTTCGCTAATTTGCCACCTAACTCCGTGTTCTCTTGGCGAGACATGGAGGACTTTTTTTCATGCACAATTCTTTAAAATGGAGTTGGAGATCTCTTTGGCAGATTTAGCAAGGCTAAAGTAGTCGATGGGAGAGAATGCCGAACAATTCCTATAGAGATTAAAAGCGTCCAAAAATAAGTGACATTTTCAAATGCCAGAGTCCAAATTAGCGACCTTGGCTCTAAATTGTTCAGATCTAGAAATTAGGAAATAGTTCGAATGTATGGAAATCACAAACGTCTTAAAAATTTCGTCTAGGGTGGCTAGATATGAAACATTGTTGAATGAAGAATGGGAACTTATTTTCAAAATTCCATTAATTTAGAAGTTGACGCAGTGGAGATAGTTGGAAAGAAACTCGTGGTTTGCAAGCCCCTAGTTAAAACTAGGAACCTAATCAACTTACCCTCCAAACATCCTAACAAGTTAAATCCATCGACATCGATAAGAAAGTATTCATTCGACATCAATCAAGCATATCGGATTTTTTTATTACCTGTAAAAGATAAACTTCATTCAATTACAAAGCCCTCTAAGGGCTCCAAGGGTTAAGATGGCAAAATTTTAAAGTGGCATAATATGAATAGCCATGATACTAATAATTGTGTTGTCCGGTGCGTGCAGGATCAAACCAAAGCTAGGATGTTGAAATTTGCGGATGAAGGCAAAGAAGTGATGGAAGTCGATAGCGACCCATTTTTAGAGATGGATGTAGACATCATCGTGGTGTCTATCGGCAGAAGAGTCGAGTAATGTTAGCAGTTTAGAACAAGACAATTTCAAAGAGAGAAAGCCACCAGAGAGACATGTTCACTACGGAGGAAAAGACAAACGAAAGATTGTATAGGCTGATGAAGGATCTAGTTCTAGCAGGAATAGCGTGTTCTTAAGGCTTGAATCCTCGGTATCAAAGATAGGACCAATCGGTGAACTAATGTGTCAAAGTTGTGGTTTATCGGTTGAATTGCCAAAACGAATGTGGCTACAGAAAGGAGAGAGGATAACACAGCTCAGAGGAAAAGACTACATGAGAATCATAGAAAGAAAAGACAAGAACGTAAGAAGTATTTCCCACTAAGTGTGACATATCGACAACCAGATTTGCTAAGGAAGGAACGTATCAGAATACTGCATCATCAGAACATTTGGGGACAAGAGTGGTGAAACCAAAGTTTGGACCTTTTGATCCACATTACATGTTTAGAAACAATAAACAAGGTAGTGTCATGACAATGGTTCCTCGACAAAAACTGAGGATGATCAAGCCGAGAGTGCCACAAGACAATCGTGACATGTGGTTAGGTAGCGAAAACTCTCTTCCCCGGGTGCTTATCAAAATTCTGAGCATGACCCAAAAGAGGAGAGTTCAAAGGAGGTTTGCCAACATAGTCAGAAAGGAGATTCAAGATAAGAAAATTCAGGTGGATGGACAAAAGTGGACATGGACGAGAGGGGTGAACCAAGGTGAGATGGATGAAAAGGCTCAATAGAACCTTGAAGGCAAGTTGAAATAAAAAATAGCAACAGAGACCCCAAATGGTCGGGACATGTCCAATACAACGGTGTGGAAAGTGATGATAAGCCCGCCAAGTCGCCGAAGTGATGCGGCTACTGAGGAAACTGTGAATAATCAAGGAAAGATAGGAGTTGCAAAACTTAACAAGACAGAGGCTAGAAGGAGTTTATTCTCTGGAGATCACGATGTTATGATTGATTGCAACGTGGCATTCATATTGCCCATGATGTTAGAGGCAAAAAAAAGACAAATTTTAAAAAATGAAGGCGATAGGGAATAAGAGAGATCCCCAGCTTTGAGTAGCTTTGTAGTGGAAGGAAAGGGAGAAGTACATGAAGAGAATGAGTACACTCAACTCAAGAACAAGGGGATTATAATCGATCAAGGAAATATGGTCATATTAACTATGCCCGACCTTCAGAGAACTAAGCATTTAAAGCCACTTTTCATCAAAACATTGATGGATGACCAACCCATGGCTAGGGTGCTAGTCGATAATGGCGTGACAATTAACATCTTACCTACAAGAATGTTGAGGAACCTGTGGAAGGATGAAAATGAATTTATTCCTTCTGAGATTATGGTATGTAATTTTGCTGGGGGAGTATATAGGCCCAGAGGAGTAGTGACTATCAAGTTGACGGTCAGAAACAAAATGAAAATGTCACATTTCTTCGTGATTGCTTCATCGTCTAGTTTCAACGCACCGCCCGACAGAGATTGGATTCGTGTTAAAGGGTGCAAACCCTCTTCTTCCATCAAGTATTGATAGTTTCGAAAGAAGAACAAGATGGAAGAAAGATAAAAGAGTTAGCATGGGCATATGACAAGCCCTTTTTGGCTAACTCTAACTGTACAAAGTCAAGATTTTACCATCAAGGAGTAGAGCATTTGGAAATTGCTGATGATACGTGTTAATGTGTGGATAGACTCAGTTGGCTGAGGTCTGCGCTCGACTAGATACAGATAAACAAGGATGAGGTGGCTGGACTTGGTAACACTAGGTCTTTGCCATATGCAAATCAAGTTGTTTTCAATGAATAGATGTCAGGAAAGAAGTGTTAATAGAGAACAAAAGGAAGAAGGACCTTTTGTTCAAGAAGGTAAAGGTAGAGAAAGGAACAATGATATTGAAGAATCAAGGGCGCGACCAAGACTGGTCAAAAATTGGAATGTGAGATTAAGCAGAGGAAGCATGACAAGATATTTTAGTGGCCATATTCCAGAAGTTAATGGTGTATGCTCTAGAAAAAAGAATACCAAAATTGTCCACTATTGATTGGGCAAAATGTATAATGGACAAATATCGAGATCGGTTGGATGGAGTTAAGTTGTAAGATTTGAGTTTAGCCCCATCCAAACTAGATGATTTGAAAGCAGAAGTCCAAGTTCCTCTGTTGGAAATCCACTAGAAACAGAAGCTGTCGCGCGGCCTATTTTTATCAGCTCTCAACTGTCAGACGAGCTATGAGAGCAAATAATAGAATTGGTCAAGGAATACAAGGACTATTTTGCCTGAGGTATGAAGAAATGTCACGCTAAGATAGAAGGCTGGTTGAGCACAGGCTATCCATTAAGCAAGGTTTCAAACCCTTTGTCCAGGCCCGTAGGAAGATGTCAACAGAAGTGACTTTGCTGGTCGTCAAGGTAGAGATCAAGAAGTTAGTGAAGGCAAACTTCATCTGACCTTCAAGGTATGTTGAATGGTTATCGAATATGGTACCTATATTAAAGAAAAATGGCAAATTACGAGTTTGCATCGACTTTAGGAATTTAACTATTACTACCCCTAAAGATCAATATGTGATGCCTGTGGTGGTTTTATTACTTGCTTCAGTGTCAAAACATGCAGTCATATCGTTTATGGACAAAAATGCTAAATAAAATCATACTTTTATTGACCAAAATGTACATAAAACTGCATTTAGGTGTCCAGGATCAATAGGAACATTTGACTGGGTAGTGATGCCATTTGGTTTAAAAAAACACTGGAGCTACATACTAGAGGACAATGAACTTAATCTTCCATAATATGATTGGTAAATTTTTAGAAGTATATATTGGTGACGTGGTAGTCAAATCTAATGACTACGAAGAACATGTACGACATTTGAAGGATGCCTTTGTTAGGATAAGATGACACGGGTTGAAAATGAACCCACTAAAATGTGCCTTTGGCATCTCTGCAGGGAACTTCTTAAGATTCTAGTCCATTAAAAGGGGATTGAAATCGATAAGAATAAGACTAAGGCCACTATCGATGCTAAACCTTAATCGAACAAGAAAGAGCTTCAACATTTCCTTGGCCAAGTTAATTTCTTACGTCGGTTATTGCAAATTTGGCAGGAAAGACAAAAGCGTTCTCAACTTTGTTGGGACTAAAAGGGGAGTTCGCGTATTGATGGAAACCTAAAAATCAATAGGCTTTTCAAGCAATCAAGGATTATTTGATCAAGCCTCTAGTTCTAATGCCACCAACAACCGGGAAGCCTTGAAGCTATATATAGGCCGCGAGTTGTTTGCTTGGCAGTTTGCTGTCTCAAGAAAACAACTAGGAATCTGAACAATCGGTTTAGTATTTCAGTAAAGTTTGAATGTAACAGAGCATAAATACTCTGATGTGGAAAAATTATGTCTGACTCTATATTCTACACCATTAAGCTAAGACATTATATGCTGCCCTTTGAAATATTAGTTATAGCGCATAATGATTTAATGATTACATGTTAGCAAGACCAACGTTGACAAGTAAAATGGGTAAATGGGAAGTGGCCCTAATAGAATATCGATTAAACCTATAGTCCCCAAATGTCATGTGTGGGCTGACTTTTTGACAGATCATCCTAGCAAAAAATACGAAAGATATTTACTTGTTGTCAATATTGTGCCATGGAAGATGACATTCAATGGACCAGAAAAAAAAAACCGTGGAGCTGTGGCTAGGCTGGTATTGATATCAACCACAGGGTTCACCCATCAGTCTGCTTTCAAATCTCAGGATTGTTCAAACAATCAAACTGAGTATGAGGCTTTAATAGTTGGTGTTGAAATATTGTTGGATATGCATGTAATGAATGTGCAAATTTTTGGAGATTCTCAGCTAGTCATAAAACAAAAATGGAGAGTTTAAGTGTTGCACAATAGGTTAGAGACGTATTTCAGTCATGCCTTATACCTACTAAGAAAATTTGATGATGTTACTATAACCCACATTCTGCGAATAGAGAATAGTGATGCCAATGTTAAGGCATAGTTGGCTTTTAGGATTGAGGATTCCAAGAGGAGTTAATGAGCATTAAGAAAGGTATCAAAACAACTGCCATCGATTGAAAAACGACATAAGCAGATTGAAATGATAAACTCAATCGATTCTGCTCAGGACGATTGGAGGAATTCGACTATTCAATACTTGCAGAACTCGTGGTCGAAGGTGGATAAAAAGATAGAAATGTAGGCGATTAAATATTTCATGTTAAAATGGAGATTTGTTTAAAAGAACACTGAAAGGTTTAGCTTTACACTGCCTATGATAGTAGGAGATCGTGCAAGTAATCATTGAAGTGCACGAAGGCATTTGTGGAGCGCACCTAATTGGTGTCAAGATGAGATGGTCGATTTAGGGACATGGTCATTATTGGCCAACGATAATGGAGGATTGTATAAAATATGCAAAAGAGTGCCAAGCGTGCCAGAAACATGGTGTTGTTTGTAGGATGTTTTGTATCGATCTGCAATCGATAGTGAAACCATGGCCATTTTCGTGGTTAGGACATGGACTTGCTAGGATAGATTCAACAGGTTCTTCTAAATATCATGGTTCCATTATTGTTGCAACAGACTATTTCCCTAAGTGGGCTAAGGCCAAACCAATTAAACCAGGTTAGTCAGGAGGATGTCATAAACTTCATTAAGGAAAACACCACCGATTTGAATTACCTCAGACCATTACTGTTGATAGAGGATCCGTTTTACTGCCTGGGACAAATGATCGAGTTTGTCAAAGAATATAAGTTTACCATCTTAAATTCGACCCAATATTATGCCTAAGCCAACAGGCAGGCGGAAGCTATAGATAAATCCATAGAACATATTTTGGAAAAGAAGAATTAAAGACACGCCTAAGGATTGGCACCAGTTGTCGTCTGAAGTATTATGGGCATTTATGCTCTAACTTATGGACATGACCTAGTCTTACCTATGGAGGTAACAGTCAAATCCTTTAGAGTAGTAATGCAGAATGACCTACATGTTGTGGACTATAATGAGGCTATGGCGATCGAACTAAAAGATTGGGATAACATCAATTGTGTGCTCTGGATAGGTTACACACACAAAAATTGAAGGTTAGCAGGTCCTACAATAAGAGGGTATTGTCTAAGTCTTTCGACGTGGGTGATTTGGTGTGGAAAACCATCTTACCTATCGGAAGCAAGGATCCCAAGCTTAAGAAATGGTCCCCAAACTGGGAAGGCCCGTTCCAAATACATAGAGGTCCTCAAAGGGGATGCCTATTAGTTAAAGTCCTTAGAGGGACAAGTTCACGCTAAACCTATTAATGGGTGATTTATAAAGAAATACTTCCCCTCTATACGGAAAGGTGTTGAACCAATTGATAAAACAACATCCACCGAAAAGGCTAGAATGGCATAGCACAAATATTAAAAGACCAAAGTGCTGTTGCAAATAAAATTGGTCGAATTTAGAACAAACCTAAACAAAAGGGAGTATTTTAAAAATTAGCATAGAAGAAATGTCAATGTTACATAAATTAAAAGAAAGATAAGCCGTTTAAGTCATGAAGATATCCTGAATGGTCTTCAACTGAGCTTCAGCCTGGGAAATGATTCGATTGGCAAAGGCAACCTGCAATGCAACCCTTGAACGGTTTTTCAGGGGTTTAGCCAAATTGATAGCTTCATGATAGATGTTGCTTTTCTTCTATAATAAACGGTGCTCTTTCTGTTTCAGCTCCATATTCTCATTTTCAGGGACTTTATCTCTATAGCCACTTGTTGGATATCTTGCAAAATATGCAGACTTGATAGTTGCTGCTCTTGAATTTTATGGGTTAGAACGTAAATGTCATTTTCTACTTCCGCTATCAGCCTTGATGTTCGTACCTTGAGTCCAATAAGATGACATAAGGAGAATTTGTGGTTTCTAGATAATTTCACTTTTGCTTGAGCTTTAGACAATACATAAGAGTTGTCAATAAGAGTATCAATTAGATCTCTTAGTTTACATTTGAGCTTTTGGTTAGTTGAGATGTCTAAGTGATCATGGGCTAATAACTCTTGGAATGAAGACATAGTACATTCGATAGCCTGATTTGATGAACTTCCAACTGAAGAGAAGGCTGTATGAGACGGAGGCAGAGGCCAGGTAGAGGGGTTGATGGCTTCTTAAAGTTGCTGAAAGTTCTAGTCAATGTCATCGAGCATAGGCTGAGGATTAGGAGTTACTGTCTGAGCAGCCTGAGAAAATCCAGTGTGATAAGGTAAAGATCAAATGACCGATGAAGCTCGTTGTAACAAAGAAAGAATGTCATCTACCTTGAAACTAGAAGGCAGAAGTTCCTCGGGAAAGGCAGGAATAAATGGTATGTCAACAGCCCTAGGAGTCCCCTCGGGGGGTGTAGGGACGGATGGCTTGACAGTGTCCATAGGGTGTGATCGAAGGACAACCAGAGTTACCTTTATCGGAGTCTGTGTTAGCTTATATATCCCAGGGTGCAACATCATCCTGTCAAACTAAACGTGTGAGTTGGCTTGATTTTCCGTATGAGGATATGGAGACATTGGAAAGCTTTTACTTAATGCGAAGGAGGACATTGGGGGGTTGGGGTAGTTACAGCATCATTAGGGGACACTTCGTAGTGTCACCAGGGAGAGTGTCTGAGGTAGCGATCCAAAGGTTTTAGTAGAGGAATTGGAGGAGTCAACTCCGAAGGAATCGGGTTCATCTTGTGGCGGCTGCAGTTCTTCAGACATGTCTTTTTCTTCATATAGATTGATAAAAATACCCTGCAAGTTCTAAAAAGAAAACGTAGTGTGGTGATTACAAGGATAGAAAATCAAGAAGCAAAATATAGGGTAGGCAGTAAAAGAAACCTTCAGAGTTCTTGTTCGACTGTTGTAATTTTTTTTATTTGGCCAGAGTTTAGCCTTCTCGAAGTAGCAACTTTTGGCATTTGGCTTTTCGTGCTCACCATAGGCGAGTTTCCCGGGTTAGCTATAGCTTCTGTTTCCATAGCGGGAATATCAACAGTTGGTACATGAACACCAGCGAACCGTATTGGAGCGGCAGTCGACAAATCACCAATAGGGGCCTTGCCTATATCAATCGAGGGTCAAAGCAGTTGACGAATCACCTTTAGGGGCCTTGCCTTTATCGATCGAGGATTTTGACCCGATGTCAGAAGATGTTCCACTACGACCAGAAGCAACTAAGGTCACAAGAATGGGGGACCTTGATGTAGTTATTCAAAAGTGGTGCGGCAGCCTGATCTACCGGTACACCAGTGAAGGTAGAATCATGTTTAGAGGAACGACTTCGATAGGATTATTCAACTTAGGTTCCAACCTTGGTCCCGTAAGGCTCAGTGGTTTGAGGAGATACTGACGGAATTCTTCTAGCAGATTGCGCAGTTGGTTTCTTCTTCCTCTTAGTGGCAAGAGGAATGGTATCCTCTTCTTCCTCAACAGCTTTTGGCATCAAGTCTCCCATACCTTAATTGTTTTTTCATCCATGGTCTGGGCAGATTGACTCATGGTCCGTCTCAGGACAGCTGGTGTTATTTCCTTCTTCACTTTCACTCTTCGAGGTGCATCTACCACACTTGTTTTTCTTTTGCCCTTAGCTGACAAAGCCTGACTATTTCCTTCCCTGAGAGAAGAATCAGAATTAGTCAAGCAAAGGTAAAGGAAAAGAAGGTGCATTTTCATACTTATAGTGGAATTTAGCATTGTCAATAGATAGATTAATCAGACAGTTGGTGAGGACACATTTTGTACAGAGCATGTAAACTATGCTATGATACCACAGCTCGAAACCATTCACACCCATAGAGGTCTTGTTCTAAAAAAATTTCATTACGAACCTGCGCATAGACTAATCCACATTTCGGTTGATAGCCTTTATGTGGTTGACCATCAGCATTTGCAGTCTCTCCTTAGGCTCAGCAAAACCTTTGTTGATGACATGAATCCTTTGGATTAGGCCCAATTGATGAGCAAACTAGGAAGGAATGTATCTCTCAAAGCTACAATTACCGAAGGTCTGTCACTTATCTGACCACCAACGTGCAAAAATCTCTGGCATAGAAAACATACCCAAGGCTTCTTATGAACTCCCATCTTATGGGGGACATGTCATCAGATACAAAGGAGGGTAATTCCCTAAACCAAGATGGACCAAAAGATCGGGCAAGGAAAGGTTGGGGTTGCATAATCTAAGCAAAATGGAAGAAAAATCAAAAAAAGAATCTGAAGATGTGAGAAGTGAATTCATCTAAAGCTAATCGATGGTCGTATGTGAAGTAGGGGAAAAGAAGTATGAGGGATTGTTGGCAAAAATTATGGAAATTAGGCTTGGAGCCATAACTGAACTGCCAAAAAAAGCCACCCACACTCCAGTGAATTTTTTTCGTAACCATGGTATATATCGCCCTATACAAACTATCCAAAACCAGAGGAGCAAAGGCATATACCTTACCATGGGCTAGCTTGATAGCCAGGTTAATGTAATCTTTTGTAAGAGATAGGCTCGCTACAAAAAACACATGCCTCGATAGCCAGTTCTATAAGAAGGCAGCCAATTCATGGATATCTGGCTGCCCAGTGTTGGAGTTACTCTTGAACCACCGATTGAAAACTTCCGAGTACTTTGCAGGTACTAGAGAAGCTTCGAAAGCTATACCCGAAGGGTTATTATAAGCTAGGGCATTCGCGTTGTTGCCAATCTACAAAAGGGCGGTTAGAGCAGATATGTCGTAGATGATAGAAGCCATCAACTTTGCCGTAAACATGAAGGCATTGATAGTGGTAGACCAAAAGCAGAAAGATGCGAGTAAAAGCCATCGGTCTACTTTTGGGGTATTTTTGGACATATGGATCAGTTCGAAGATGCCTTGGATTCTCCATTGATTTGCTTAAACTGATGATAGTCTATCAATCCATGTTACCTAGTTGACGTCAAGAACGGTAGGCCACGATCAAATCGGTAAGCCACTTGTTGACCATCCGATCCACTCCAAGTTGGGTTCATAGAGCAGCATGGTTTCCTAATCATCCACATGGTAGCCAAGTAAAGAAGAGGTCCCATCTCTAAAAGGGGGGGCCTAAGATGTGAGGGCTAAGAGGTTTAGGGTTCTTTTTAGCTGTAATCAGTACATGAGGATCCATGGGAGCAGTGTGATCCCTAAGCGCTCCTATGCCCCATCGAGGGTGAGTTGGGAAAGGAACACTCGTTTTTTCATCACCTTTTGGGATTCATTTCTTCTTTCCCATGGTTATCAAAAAAGGTATGTGAGTGATAAAAGAAATCACAAGAACGCGAGAAAGAGAAAGAAAAAAGAGGAGAATGAAGTAGTAAGGTTGATAAAGGAGGCCTATTAAAACTCAATTTTATTGAATAGTTGAGTAGTTTAGGTAACTGCCCAAAACATGGCGGTGAAATTGAATTGACTCGTACGAACAAGGTGCACACGAGTGAAGGGGGCAATGTTGACCTGTAAAATAATAGCTCAGTCGTGCCAATGAGTTATGGACACCTTTGCATTAGAAGACTAAGAGATAAATGTTGTTAAAGTAAGGATAATTAGAGGGTAATAAGTCATTAATAGTGATGTAGTGGCAGTTTACGGCGGTTCAGATAATGATGCAAGAACGGTTTATGGCGGTTCAGATTTTCACATGTGTCGCCTGGAATGCAGGTTTTGACAGCACGTGGACAATCATGTTAAAGGCATTGAACGGGAATTGGTACAGCCGTCGATAAGAGAGAAAAAGATCGACAGTAACGGTTGTCAAAGATATAGATGGACAATTTTTTTTTAAAGAAATCAAAGTAGGCGGATTGGAGCAAACAATTATGAAGACGTAAAATAAAAAGAGGAAGATGGGTTATCGAAGGGGATAAACACACAACTCAATAACGTGACTTGACTTCAAGTATTATTATTTTTTCTTTCCTCCTTTCTTTACACATTTTGTGAATGCTTTGCTTGCCTCATATCGATAGAAGTCCATGTGTCCATTACAGCTATCAATTCATTTCCACAAGTTACCTTTGTCCTGGATGCTTTGATTGTACATCTATTCAAAGTTTCCATTTTTATTCGTGTTGCTTTTATTTAAGTTATTCATTTAGAGAAGTCCTCGTACCAGAGGCCGAAAAGAACTCACATTAATTGGAGTTTGCCATCCAGCGCAAACAGAAAGTAAAAGAAAATTTGGAATTATACAATTGTAAGTGTTCGTGATAACAAAAGAATATATACATAGATAATAAGCACCCAAAAGGAGGACTTCGGAACTTCAAAATTATGTCAGATAACTAGCACCTATAAAGGAGGGTAAAAGAGGCACGAAAGTAGGACTTTAAAGAAGACATTGTTAAGTCCGGGCCTAGATTCTTTACCCACAATGTGGAAATAAGCAGATTTCTAAAGAGGGAATGGAAGAGAGATCGCTGCAATCCTGTGATCACCAAAAGTCGGAGCACGAGCACTGGCCGTTCTTAAAATGGTGAAATCTTTTAGCATCCCTGACAACAATTTCCCTTGTCATGATGCTACAAATGTACTTCAGAACGGTATGGCAATCTCCACAAACACGAAGATTTTTCACTACTCTTATAACTGTCCCAGGAACCGCCTTAAGCAGCCCATAAGCAACAGCCAGCCTCTCACTATGCCAAAAGAGTTGCCTTTCCTTCTCTTGCTCCTCCATGTCGTGCAAAACCCAACTAGTGTCAGGTACGTAACCCCTTGTCCTCATCTCTGCGTCGAGCTCTTTAAGCAGAACATAAATCTCACCCTTAGAAGGATTCGCTGTCTCCTCCCCTGCACAGAACACTTGACTTTCCTTTCCCAAGTCAATGCAACTGTAACCAGGTTCCTTCTTGAATTCCTCAACCACCATTAACTTCCTCACTTTAGATACACATTCCCACATAGAAGCACTAGCATAAACGTTAGATAGCAGTATGTAGGTAGAAGGATTTTCTGGTTTTAAGCTCAGCAGTTGATTGGAAACTCTAACACCTAATTGGGTATTTCCATGCTTCTTACAAGCACTCAGTAAAGCAGCCCAGGCAGCTTCATCAGGCCTAAATGGCATAGTATTAAGAAGGTTTTCAGCCTCATCAAGGTGACCTGACCGACTGAAAAGATCTAATAAGCATGTATAATGCAGCAAAGAAGGGCTCAATCCATAATCCTCAACCATAGATTTAAAAAGTTGACGTCCTTTGCTCACTAAACCAACATGGCTACAAGCATAGACAAGTCCTACGAAAGTCACCTCATTTGGCTTTAACCCAGTCAGAATCATCTTGTCATACAGTGACAAAGCTTCCTCGGCTCGGCCATGCTGAGCCATCCCAACTATGATAGAAGTCCAAGAAACTACATCTTTTACCAAGATATTGTCAAATACACTCTTTGCAGCTATTACATCGCTACATTTTCCATACATATCCACCAAAGCATTACTCACAAATAAGCTAGATTCATAACCAAGAGCCAAAACTAAGCAATGAACTTGCTTTCCGAGCTCCAATGCAGAAAAATTAGCAGATGCTCCGACAATGCTCGAGAGAATAAACGGATCTTCAATATCCATTCCTTCTCGTCTCATTTCAATAAAAAGATTGAAAGCATCAACCCAATGTCCACTCTGTACCAAACCAGATATCAGAGCAGTCCAAGAAACCAAATTCTTGTCACACATACCATCTAAGAGCTTAATAGCTTCAGATTTCCGCCCACTCGTAGCGTACCCGGAAACCATGGCCGTCCAAGAAATCACATTCTTAAAAGACATCGAGTCAAAGACCAAACGTGCAATATCTACCAATCCACATTTCGCATACATATCAAGCAAAGACGACTTAACAACTTCATCTTTCGAAAATGGCGACAACAAGAATCGCGTGTGCACTTGCTTGGCCACTCTTAAAGCACCCAAGCTAGCGCAAGCCTTAACCAGGCACGCGAAGATAAAATGGTCAGGCTGCAGCCCGTCGAGCGGGAACATGTTGGGAAACATGGCGAGGGTGCGGTGAGGGAGACTCGCTTGGTTGTGGGCAGTTAGGAGTGAAGCCCACGAGACATGGTCTCTGTGAAGCATTCCATCGAACATCTGGACTGCGTCTTCGATTAGACCGCATTTTCCGTACAGGTTTATGAGGGTATTGGGAAAGGGTTGATGTTGGTCTAGCCCGGTTCTGATGATGTGGGCATGGATGGTTTTGCCTTGGGATGGAAGCTGGCGCTTGGCACAGAGTTGGAGGTGGTGAAGAAGATGAGAGTAATGCATTCATGACCGTTAGCATGAATAAGGTTTTGTTTAATCCCAGCAAGACCAGGGACACACTGGCTAACTTCTAAACTTAAATGTTACCACAATTCCCCTCTTTGACAGCCTAAAAGCAACAAAAGTTATCTGCATACAAGGTAAATTATCACTTTGGTCTTTCATCTTTGGTGCATATTTCAAAAGTTTTGACCTTTAACTTGGGCCTCGCTGGTTCTTAAACTTTGGAATTGTTTGATAAAATTAAAATTTAAGCACCGAAAACTTAAGTGCTGAATATTTAAAACTGAAAACTTTGAGTAACTATATGTTCCCGACTGAAAAATAAATTAACATGTTTGGTAAAGCAAAAACAGATATTTAAAATTTGTTCTATTCTACAAACTTATCCACTTTACTAGAATCATACATGTATGTACTTTATAACTTTATATTGGCAAAACCGTGTTGGTTGTATTGGTGTCAGTGGTGGTGGTGGTGGTAGTGGTGAGTGATAATGTTATGCTAAAAATGGTAGTGGTGGCAACAAGTGGTGTTCACTGTTGCATTGTAGAAGGTGATGGAGGTGGCAACGATGGTTTGCTGGAGATGGTGGTGTTCTCATGATAGTGATGGTGCTGATAGTGGCCATGATGGTGTGGTTGTGGTAGTGTGGCGACGGCTAGGCCGTGGTAATTGTGGTGCTGGTAGAGAAAGGAACATAGTAGTTGTGGTGGTGCCTCTAGACCGTGAAGGTGATGTTGCCAGCATATTGGTTTGGCGAATCATTGTGATAATTATTTTTTTACGTAAAATTTTGTTTAACAAACTTGACTATCTATCTCACTTAAGTGATAAGTATTAAGTAAGTTTACATCGATTTAAAATTTAGGTCTATTTTTTTGCAGGAAGTAATTTTTTTAGTGCTGCAAGGTTAAGCGTTATCAACGTACATAATTAAAAAACATTGAAGATTTTTAGTTTTAAGTGCTTAACTGTATTATCAAAACACTCTTAGCTTCTACGTTTCGAGGTACTCTTTTGAATGACAAGGCTGATATGGTCCTAACAATGCTTACTAGGTCTTGACCTGCCAAAATACAATTCAATAAATTAAACTTGAAGACTCTCTTAAAAGTTTGGACTATAACAAATGAGCAATCGATGATTTATCATATTTTCTCTTTTACCCTATAAATAATTTTTGCCTCTACTGGTTTTTCAAACCAGACACATGAAAAATGAAAAGCGGAATACTGCCGAAAGCCTAGTTTTATAATTTTATTTCACTTGCCATAGTTTTGGGGTGGATTTCATAATTTTAGACATTCGTAAACCTAAATCACACATGTCTCCTTAGCTACGCATAAGTCGATTCTAAGAAGTACGACATTTTTTTAAGTTGATTTTCCCTTTATAACCCTACTACTTTAAGCGAGATATCGTCATTTATATAAGTTTGGCTTACCTTTCTATTACTAAAGTTTGCTTATATATTTGTAGCCCTATTAAACTAGGAAATAAAGTTCAAACCTTATAAAGCTTTACTTAATAAAAAAAAATCAACCTATTAAGCTTAGTTTGACAATTAATAACACAAAAACACGTTAAAATACTAAAACAAATTTACGAATAGATAAGGATTTAGTTTTAACACCTTAGAACACTATAAACTAGCAAAATAAAAGTTACTTCACAAATGTAAACCAATCTGTGAGGTATCAATTTTGGTTATGTAAGCCCAAACTCTAAAATAAAAATCATGAACACCTTCTTCTTTTTTTGGGTAAAAGATCCTATTTGTGTATTATTATTCAAAAACTTATACGTTGTACATATATCCTATATACTCATAGGATTACATTCATAGATTTCCACACATTCTTTCTATCTAACCTCAGTTTACATGATGATCCAACAAGATCTGTTTTTCTATTTCCCATGCTGAGCATAGTGCCTGATTTGCAGCTGTAGCAGGGACTTTCCTCTAGCTATATATACTCTATACCTCACCCATTGTTGTATAACAAACATACAACCATGAATTGGAGAACGTTGATTTGTAAATATTCTTCCATGCCTTTCTTGCCACACCCCATAACATGTAGCTGCTACTGATAATTTGCTTAGCTTGGCTTTTAGGCTGTTCCCTCTGAAATATTGCAAGCATGCTCTAACATTTGATTCCATGAGTTTGATAATATGGTTACTTGTAGCTTGCTTAAGGCCATTTCCCATGGTTCTTCAGTAAAAGCACATTTCCAGAATATGTGGTCCTCACTTTCATGATGTGCATAATATAGGACACATGTATCATCTGATACGATATTCCATGATCTTAGCTTGGTCTTGGTTCTTATCCTTCCATTACATAAAAGCCATGGCATCAATGAGCATCTTGGGATATGCCTAAAGAACCATAAGAGCTTCCACCAAGGGGCCATTACAGCTTTAGTTCTTATGCTCTCCCAAGTAGATATGATAGTGAACTGTTTATTGGTTCTCAATGTCCATATCACTTTGTCCTGAACCAAGGTATAAGGTCCAGGCAATGCTGCAAGTACAGAATTTGATTCTCTCAAAGCTTAGGATCTCATAGAAGGCAGTTGCATGTCTCATTGTGTATGATTTCACAGACTTTAGCATCAATCTTCATGCGAGAATCATACAAAATTCTCTGTCCATACACTTCCATCACTGAACCTTAGGTAACCATCTACAGCCAAACTGTGTTCCCATTGTCTGCCTGATACTTCAAAAGTTATGAAAATGTAACACTGATTTTCAGGATCTTACACCATGTCCAAGACATATTAGCAGGAGGTTTAAAAGTTCATAAGCGTCTATCTTTAGTGATAAAAACGTGACACCACTTAACCAAAAAAGAGTATTTTTTATGGGCTAAATCCCATAATGCTTGCAAAATGCAGCTTTATTCCATTGTTCCAGCCTTTTCAATCCCAATCCACCCTTTTTCTTTGGCTGGCAAAGTTTTTTCCCATCTTACTTTAGCCCCATAGTATCTCATATCCTTCACATGCCATATGAAAGCCCTGATTTTGCTTTCAATTTGCTTGATGATGTTTTTTGGTAGAATAAAGATATTGCACCAGTAGCCTTGTGCACATATTAAAACAGATATAGCCAGTTGCAACCTCCTAGCATAGGACAGATACTTGCTAGACCAACTAGATATTTTCTTAGTCAACTTTTCCACAAGCGCACTGCAATACCTGTACTGAAATTTATTATATATATATATATATATATATATATATATATATATATATATATGTATATATGTATATATATATATAGGATTTGAAATATGCACCAAAGATGATAATATATGTACGCCGAGATGAGTAACAGGAAAGTTTCCAGCAAGTATTCCAATTATTTCAATCAACTGTGCAACAATGTTACTATCAACACCAGCTAGATAGACAGAGCTTTTGCTAAGTTTGGGAAAATAAGCCTGACATCTGCTCGAATTCTTTTAGTGCTTCTATAATAAGTACCATAGTTTCAGGATTAGCATAAGCCAATAAGAACATATCATCATCGAAACAAAGATGGTTGATCTGTAACTCTTCACATTTAGGATGAAATTTGAAATTAACTTGAGCAGCATAAACATCCATGATTTCAGAAAATGCTTCCATTATCAACAAGAAAAGGTAAAGAGATATAGGGTCTCCTTGCCTTAAACCTTTAGCACTGGCAAAAAAAACACCCCATGGATCCATTGAGGTCAATAGAAAACTTGGAGATGTAACGCATTGCATGATCCATTTCACAAACTCTATAGGGAATTGTATACACTCCATAACTTCTTGCGAAAATTCCCAACCTACTGAATCAGATTCCTTTTGAAGGTGCACTTTCATTACACATCTAGGTACCCCCCCCCCCCCTTCTATGATAATTCTTCAGTAACTCTTGCATAAGAAGAATATTATCTTCAATCTTCCTATTTTTCACAAAAGTAGATTTCCTTTTTGATATAAGCTTGAAGTACCTTCTTGATTCTTGTACGTAAGATTTTAGAAACACACTTATATATAACATTGCAGCAGGCAATATGTCTAAAGTCCATCATTGTGCTAGGGCTAAGGATCTTGGGAATCAGAGTTAGAGCAGTGCTACTAAACCCTTTGATACATGCATTATGGTTGAGCATTTGTTTGACAGCAGCTGTGATTACTTTGCCTACCACTTCCCAATTTTGTTAGAATGACTCTGCACTGTAACCATCAGGCCAAGGAGTCTTATTAGGTTTGAGAGATAACATAACATCTTTCACCTCCTGATCACGTATACATGCTCCCAACATATTTTGATCATGATCATAGCATTCCAAGCCACATGAGTTCCTAAAAATTCTGAGAAGTAGTTGATAGCCATTTGATGGACTCCTTTTGCCCCTGTTACTTGTTCTCCTTCCATTGTAGTGATAGACAGTACCTTAATATGTGATATGTGTCTTTTATGGAAACAAGTTGTATTTCCATGACCCAGTTTTAGTTCTCGAATTCTGGACTTTTGGTAGTAAAAAGCATCCACAGCTTGTATGAGATGATAGTATTAAGCATGCACTTGTTTATCTTGCCTTATCCAACTGTGATCCTGCTGCTGCAAAATTTTGTTCTGAATATCTTGCAATTCTTAAAATTTAGTTTCAGTTCTTTCTAAGATGTTACTATAATAATCTTTAATGAGCTTCTTGAGAACATGCTTTAATTTCCTTAACTTTGTACTCAACTGATAGCGAGCTTTGCCCTCCACCTGTTCATCCAAAACTGACTTCAGTAGTTGCTTGAAGGTTTAATGCTTCACCCAAAAGTTGAAGAATTTAAAAGGCCTATTTCCTTGTTGCACTTCTTATCCCACCTTTATTAATAACATAGAGTGATCAGATATGCCTGGAGGATGAGCTTCCACTTGAGTGTTAGGGGAACTGATCCAACCATCCTACATTCTGTAGAGCTCTGTCCAGTCTACATATAATGAGATCATCATCTCTCTTGTTGCACCAAGTGTAAAATAATCATGTAGTTGGTAAGTCCTTTAACTGATTTTTTATATGCATTGATTAAATTCCTAAACATCTTGTCTATTTAAACCATTGCCTCCTTGTTTCTCTACCTCAAATCTTATCACATTAAAATCACCAACCACTATCCATGGTGTTTGACCAATATTCTTTCCCTCATTGTTATTCCATTATACAAAAGTCAGGAAGAACTCTTGATCAAGGCTAACATGTTTAGTTACAACAGTGATGTGTTGTGCAGATGTATTAGCAATGTTCACCTGCATCTGTTTATTTTTCCATCCTATCCATATTCTTGACACTCATTTATTATTCACATTATTGACAAAACTCCGATCGTTATTCCATCTTTTGGTAATACTACCAATGCTCTCTATTCTAACTCTAGTTTCCAATAGTCGAAAAATTCCAACATGTTTTTTTTATTGTCTTTTTGACTTCAAATTGCCTTCGGGGTCATTAAAGCCCCTTATATTCCAGCTTGAGATCACAATCATCTCAATTTAGGGGTTTTTCCTTTACTTGTATCACGTTCACTCCTAGTTTTCCTTTGTGTACCATCATTTACATTTTCCTTTTCTCTTGAGATGATGGTCACACTTCCCTCGGTATTTTCCACATTCTCCAAAGCCATAAAGCTTTTTTCATTCTCCACTCTCTCTGACTATGAATTTCCTTCATAACTTTTTGGAGACTTTCTCATAGTCAAATGTTGCCTGCTATTAAAGCCCTCTACTTCTTCATTAGGCCTTATACCAATATCTTGTTCAGATGTGTGTTCAATAAGTCTAGAAATCCCCTCCTCTATTCGAGCTACATCTTTTTTCACCCACTTTTGCTGTGTCTAAGACTTCTTGAAACATTTTGCCTCTTGATGTCCATAGACTTTGCATATGGAACATTTAATTGGTATCCATTCATACTCCACCAATTGGTATATAATATTGTCACTTGGCCCCTTTAATGGAATTATCTCAAGTAACACACTTTCACAGTTGACCTCTACACAGACTCTTGCATAATTCACTGTTTCTTTAGAAGCAATCACATGATCCATGAAAAATTCCTTCCCAATTGAGCTTACAATCCTACTTATTATCATATTTAACCAAAATTGTAAGGGTGAAAAAGGCAATTTAGTCCATATTGGTACTGCATTCAATCCTTATTTCTCAATGGACATAGAGGCATTATAAGGTTTTACAATAACTGGTTTGTTATTGAAAAACCATGGACCTTTTACCAAAATTTGGTTATATGTGTGTGGCACAAAAAAAATAAATTCTCAATCAATAGGTCATTGGCTTAGACACTACTAATAGCCACTATTGATCGCCACTAAAAGTTGATGATTTGTCCTCAAGTGTTTGCTATTAAATGGCTCAATGGCTCTAATGTTCAAATTATTGATTGGAAAAAAAGATGATGATGGATTCTATTTTTAATATTAAATGTGTCCCTGTTGATAACGGATAAGGATAGTTTGTTACTCCCTCCGTCCCTAAAAGATCGATTCATTTCACTTTGCACGTATATTAAGGATTTATGTTATATATTGTGTATTTTTCCTATTTTACCCTTTAGAGAGAGGGGGGAAGAGAGTGGGTCATGAGAGAGAAAATTGGTTGATAGAGTGTTAAATGTGGAGAGAGAAATAGAATAAAAAAGTGTAAAGTGGTGGGCCAGGAGAGAGAAAATGAGTTGGTAGATAATTAAATGTGATGAGAAAATTTGAATAAAAAAGTATAAAAAGGGTAAGTATGTAAAAATACATATAGAATCTTTCCTAATTTGGAAGTGATCACTTTTTGTGGGACGGCCCAAAAAGAAAATATGATCAATTTTTTTAGGGACGGAGGGAGTATTTTCTAAGTGATAGTAGTTATTTTCTCTTTGGTGGTTACTTTCAATGTGGTAGTTATTGTAATAACATTTAATCATCATCAATCAAATCATTTCTTTCTCTTTCTCTTTTTAAAGAGAAGTCTTCCTTTTTTGGAACACTAATCCTTCTTAGATTATATGTTGTTCCCAACCCATTCTGGTCGCACCCAAAGGCCCACTACGGTCCCACTTTGCATGACACGTCCGCACAAGCAACATACATTTTCAACGCTCACAACCGGTCAAAGCATGCACGCTCAAGTAACGTGACCAAGCCTCATGGCACTTCGACCGTCGCACTTCGCCCATCGCCCAACGACGCGCCATGACACTTGCCCAAGGAAGTTGGCCTTGGCCTCCCCCTTGGGGTCGGCCTCGGCCTTGGCCTCCCCCTTGGGGTCGGCCTCGGCCTTCCCCTTGGGGTCGGCCTCGGCCTTCCCCGAAGGGTTGGCATTTGGCCTCTATCCTTAGCACCTTCACTTCTCTTCAAGAGGCCTTGCATCCTTCGCGACGCCCTTCACCCGTCATCCGGACGTCAACCTCGCGACGTCCGTCGTGTATCACCTTACGGACGTTCGTGCATCAACCTCGCGACGTCCGTCGTGCATCACCTTACGGACGTTCGTGCATCAACCTCGCGACGTCCATCGTGCATCACCTTACGGACGTTCGTGCATCAACCTCGCGACGTCCGTCGTGCATCACCTTACGGACGTTCGTCCATCAACTCCGCGACCCCCGTCGCCCGGACACAACTCCGCGACCCCCGTCGCCCGGACACAACTCCGCGACCCCGTCGCCCAGACACAACTCCACGACGCTCATCATCCGTCGCCCGGACGTCGTCTTCATGACCCCCGTCACCGACGTCCGGGCGTCATAGTCCAACACTTCGCCGCGCCCATGCGCCGCGCCGCTGATACAGCCGTGCCCCCAGGCTCTCTGTCACACTACCGTGCCCCCGGCACCTTACGCACTCTGTCGCGCCCATGCGCCACCATTGATACAAACATGCCCCCGGCACCTTACGCACTCCGTCGCGCCCATGCGCCGCGCCATTGACATAGACGTGCCCCCGGCACCTTACTCACTTCATCGCGCCCATGCGCCACAATCATGTCATCATGCCCCCGGGCACCTTACTCACTTCATCGCGCCCATGCGCCACAATCATGTCATCATGCCCCCGGGCACCACACTCATTCATCACACCATGCGCACCTTGCCTTGGTCATGGAACACGCTTCAACCCACTCTCCGGAGTGTAAATCATCCGCGGGGATAGGCGACTCCTCCGGGACACTATCTCTGCCAGGGAGCTCTTCAACTCCCCTTCCGCCAGGTAGACGGCTCCTCCGGGATGCTACCTCGGCCAGTCGGGTAGACGGCTCCTCCGGGATGCTACCTTGACATGCTCCGAGTGCTCCGGCACAAGGACTCACCCGCGGGGATAGGCGACTCCTCCGGGACACTATCTCTGCCAGGGAGCTCTTCAACTCCCCTTCCGCCAGGTAGACGGCTCCTCCGGGATGCTACCTCGGCCAGTCGGGTAGACGGCTCCTCCGGGATGCTACCTTGACATGCTCCGAGTGCTCCGGCACAAGGACTCACCCGCGGGGATAGGCGACTCCTCCGGGACACTATCTCTGCCAGGGAGCTCTTCAACTCCCCTTCCGCCAGGTAGACGGCTCCTCCGGGATGCTACCTTGGCCGGCCGGGTAGACGGCTCCTCCGGGATGCTACCTTGGCCTGCGGAATAGACGACTCCTCCGGGACACTATCTCCGTCAGGGTGCCTGCGTGACTGGCCTACGTGCCCTGGCACTGCGGGCTTGCGTCGGCACCCCTAGGGACTATGACCCCCGGGTCACTCCGAGACGGGAGCAGGTCTTCGGAGGGCATCGCGCCTAGTTCACCTGGCAGTTGGGCGTCGGGTCTTCCCCACCGCTGCCAGGCCTGTGGGACTCCGCAAGGGCTTGGATTGGAGGCTAGATCAAGGGGGTTCTCTGGCCACACCGATGCGGTGGGAGCCAGTCTTTCCAGACAGACAGAGCGACGCTGTGAGGAGCAGGCCGGTTGAACATGCGATCTGACAGTCCATGAAGCACCGGCACCCGTGGACCCCCCGGTGACGTGTCATTCCCGGGGAGCGCCACGTGTCGGTTTATGACATCATCATCTCAATCTCTATAAATAGAGGTCTTGAGAATTCATTTGGAGGAGGATAACATTTGGACATTTTCACTTTCTCACTCTAGAATTCTAGAGAGAGAAACATACAGTACCCTGACTCTGGACCTAAGCATCGGACTGTGACTGTCATCGTGTATTCATCTCGCGCTATCGCCCTCGCAGCACTGCCACCCTCGAGTTCTATCTGGGAAGCCCTTGGTCTCTGCCCTTGTTCCACCCTTACTGTGTCTCACATCAACATACTTGGAAGCTGACTCGGACTGCAGCCTTTGTGGCACCTCCACGTAAGCACGAACCCGCTTTCCTTGGCATCATTTTGGCGACTCCGCTGGGGAGGTGAGCATCGCACTGCAGTCTGCCTATCTTCCACACTCAGCAACCATGGCTTAGCAACGAAGGGCTACCAAGACTAACAGTCACAACCTCAACCCAACCATCCAAGAGGCCGTCATTTTCCAGACTTAGAAAATTTTCAAGCTACATTGATCTTGCACAAGTCTCTTGATATCACCCTTCTTGCCATCACCCACTCCCTTGGGGGCTTCACCCCTTCCCAATCCTTTCGGTCTCACATTGTAATGACTTGGTACGTGGTGCGCGGGGTGGCTCGAGCCGCGCTACTACGGTCGCATCATCATCCAACATTCACTTTTCCAACACTTAGAAAAAAAAAAAAAAAAAAAAATTTCATTTTTTTCGCAACCGGTCATCGATGATCATCCTCAGTGGTCTCCCTCAGCATCCTTGTCTCAGCCCAACACTTAGAAAAATTTTCATTTTTTTCGCAACCGGTGATCAATGACCACCCTCAACGGCCTCCCCTTAGCATCCTTGCCCGAACTAAAAAAAAATTTCAACACTTAGAAAAAATTTTCAAGTTTTTCATCTCCCCACATGCTCCCCACATTCATGCTCTCATCACTCTCCCTCTCACATTTTCCTCTCCTCCCTCACCATCCAACACCCCATCACCCTTTCCCCACTTCATAAACAACTTCTCTCTTTCTCATGGAAAGCTTCATCTTTCTCCCATTCCATTTCTCTCACTCTCATCTTGCAATTGTGAAAATATTCTTGGGGGCTCCCTCCTTAGGGCTGCCCAAAAAAAAAAAAAAAAATTATTATTATTTTATTATTATTTTATTCGAATTTGAATTTGAATTTCAAAAAAATCTGACAAACCCTACCCCGCGAACCCGAACCGACCCGCGAGCCCCGACCCGCGCCCATTCCCTCTCTATGGTGTACCCGACCCAACCCGGATCCAGACCCGTTTTACCCGAGAAAACCCTAATTCACCAAACCCTAATTTTTTCCCCATCTCTTTCTCTTTCTCTTCCTCTTCACCATGCGCGGCCGCCGCCCTCTTCTCCTTGCGGCGCCCCCTTCGGCCTCCTACCAAGCATCTCCCTCGCCGGCGACGACCCCCCCGGCCGCACCTCCTTCCCCCCTCCACCGGCCACCCGCGGCACCCCGCCGCCGCCGCCGCCGCCCCCACTTCTTCCCCTTTCTTCTTCTTTCTTCTTCTTCTCACGCCGCCGCCCCCACTTCTTCCCCTTTCTTCTTCTTCCTTCTTCTTCTCACCCCGCCGCCCCCACTTCTTCCCCTTTCTTCTTCTTCTTCCTTCTTCTTCTCACGCCGCCGCCCCCACTTCTTCCCCTTTCTTCTTCTTCCTTCTTCTTCTCCCCACGCCGCCCCCACTTCTTCCCCTTTCTTCTTCTTCCTTCTTCTTCTCACCACGCCGCCCACCCTACCCCCTCGGCCTCGGCCCTCCCCCTCCCTTCCCCCTTCCTCTCTCTCCCCCTCCCCTCCTTCCCTCCCTCTCCTCTCTTCCCCTCGCCCCTTGCCCACCCGCGGCAGGCCGCCGCCGCCTCCCTTCCCCCTTCATCCTCCATTCCCCTTCGGCCTCACCAACCCCTCCTTCTCCCCCCTCGCCGCCCCGCCAAGGCCGAGGCCGCCCCTCCCACGGCCGAAGCCCCCCCTTCCAAGGCCGAGGCCGACCGCGCCAAGGCCGCCCCTGCCCGCGCCGAGGCCGACCGCGCCAAGGCCGCCCCTGCCCGCGCCGAGGCCGCCCTCCCCTAGGCCGACCCTCACGCCACACCCAAGGCCGAGGCCGACCCTTCCCCCTCTTCGGCCTTCATCCTCCTCCCCATCCCTTCACCTTCGGCCACCATCAAGGTACCCATTTTAGCCTTCTCAAAACCAAGGTAACACCACCTTCAACCTTCACCTTCTTTCCATCATCCGCGGCCAACCTTCAACTCTAACGCACGACCATCTTCCATGCCCACTTCGGCCTCCATCAACCAAAGTCATCCACTTCGGCCTACACACACTCACCCAATGACCGAACATCGACAACCAAGGCCAAGCACTTCAAAAAAAAAAAAATTTTTTTTTTTTTTTGCATGCAACATCGATTGCCTTCCATTGCTCGCGCCCTTGCGCCCGTCGTGGACTGCCCTTGCATCGCGACGCCCGACCGCGCCTTTGTCGCGCCCCTCGTCCCGACGTCCCTGACATCAACGTATTTTATCGACATGCATTGCTCGCGCCCTTGCGCCCGTCGTGGACTGCCCTTGCATCGCGACGCCCGACCGCGCCTTTGTCGCGCCCCTCGTCCCGACGTCCCTGACATCAACGTATTTTATCGACATGCATTGCCCGAGCCTATGCGCTCGTCGTGGACTGCCCCCGCATCGCGATGTCCGACCGCGCCCTTGTCGCGCCCCTCATGACGATGTCCCTCGACATCAACTCCCTTGGTAGGTGGTGCGCGAGATAGCTCGAACCACTTACTCTTATTCATTGTCCAATGCTCGTCGCCAGCGCCCGCGCGCCGTCTTCACGACGCTTGTCGCCAATCGCTCGGGTGACGTCTCCGCGACACTCGTCGTCCGTCGCCCGGGCGCCGTTTACATGCTCGCGCCCCTGCGCCCTGTCATCGTGCCTTGGTCTCAACCCCCAAGCATTCCAAGCTTTCGTAGGTGGTGCACGAGGTGGCTCGAGCCACCTACTCCTCATCATCATCATGCAGACGACCTCAACAACACTCCAGCCAAACAACATAAAATCTTCCTAAGTGTTTATGCGTGCGGTGCCCGCTCGGGTTACCCCTCCGCGCACACCACACGCAGGGGGCTTATGTTCCCAACCCATTCTGGTCGCACCCAAAGGCCCACTACGGTCCCACTTTGCATGACACGTCCGCACAAGCAACATACATTTTCAACGCTCACAACCGGTCAAAGCATGCACGCTCAAGTAACGTGACCAAGCCTCATGGCACTTCGACCGTCGCACTTCGCCCGTCGCCCAACGACGCGCCATGACACTTGCCCAAGGAAGTTGGCCTTGGCCTCCCCCTTGGGGTCGGCCTCGGCCTTGGCCTCCCCCTTGGGGTCGGCCTCGGCCTTCCCCTTGGGGTCGGCCTCGGCCTTCCCCGAAGGGTTGGCATTTGGCCTCTATCCTTAGCACCTTCACTTCTTCTTCAAGAGGCCTTGCATCCTTCGCAACGCCCTTCACCCGTCATCCGGACGTCAACCTCGCGACGTCCGTCGTGTATCACCTTACGGACGTTCGTGCATCAACCTCGCGACGTCCGTCGTGCATCACCTTACGGACGTTCGTGCATCAACCTCGCGACGTCCGTCGTGCATCACCTTACGGACGTTCGTGCATCAACCTCGCGACGTCCGTCGTGCATCACCTTACGGACGTTCGTCCATCAACTCCGCGACCCCCGTCGCCCGGACACAACTCCGCGACCCCCGTCGCCCGGACACAACTCCGCGACCCCCGTCGCCCGGACACAACTCCGCGACCCCCGTCGCCCGGACACAACTCCGCGACCCCGTCGCCCAGACACAACTCCACGACGCTCATCATCCGTCGCCCGGACGTCGTCTTCATGACCCCCGTCACCGACGTCCGGGCGTCACAGTCCAACACTTCGCCGCGCCCATGCGCCGCGCCGCTGATACAGCCGTGCCCCCAGGCTCTCTGTCACACTACCGTGCCCCCGGCACCTTACGCACTCTGTCGCGCCCATGCGCCACCATTGACACAAACATGCCCCCGGCACCTTACGCACTCCGTCGCGCCCATGCGCCGCGCCATTGACATAGACGTGCCCCCGGCACCTTACTCACTTCATCGCGCCCATGCGCCACAATCATGTCATCATGCCCCCGGGCACCTTACTCACTTCATCGCGCCCATGCGCCACAATCATGTCATCATGCCCCCGGGCACCACACTCATTCATCACACCATGCGCACCTTGCCTTGGTCATGGAACATGCTTCAACCCACTCTCCGGAGTGTAAATCATCCGCGGGGATAGGCGACTCCTCCGGGACACTATCTCTGCCAGGGAGCTCTTCAACTCCCCTTCCGCCAGGTAGACGGCTCCTCCGGGATGCTACCTCGGCCAGTCGGGTAGACGGCTCCTCCGGGATGCTACCTTGACATGCTCCGAGTGCTCCGGCACAAGGACTCACCCGCGGGGATAGGCGACTCCTCCGGGACACTATCTCTGCCAGGGAGCTCTTCAACTCCCCTTCCGCCAGGTAGACGGCTCCTCCGGGATGCTACCTCGGCCAGTCGGGTAGACGGCTCCTCCGGGATGCTACCTTGACATGCTCCGAGTGCTCCGGCATAAGGACTCACCCGCGGGGATAGGCGACTCCTCCGGGACACTATCTCTGCCAGGGAGCTCTTCAACTCCCCTTCCGCCAGGTAGACGGCTCCTCCGGGATGCTACCTCGGCCAGTCGGGTAGACGGCTCCTCCGGGATGCTACCTTGACATGCTCCGAGTGCTCCGGCATAAGGACTCACCCGCGGGGATAGGCGACTCCTCCGGGACACTATCTCTGCCAGGGAGCTCTTCAACTCCCCTTCCGCCAGGTAGACGGCTCCTCCGGGATGCTACCTTGGCCGGTCGGGTAGACGGCTCCTCCGGGATGCTACCTTGGCCTGCGGAATAGACGACTCCTCCGGGACACTATCTCCGTCAGGGTGCCTGCGTGACTGGCCTACGTGCTCCGGCACTGGGGGCTTGCGTCGGCACCCCTAGGGACTATGACCCCCGGGTCACTCCGAGACGGGAGCAGGTCTTCGGAGGGCATCGCGCCTAGTTCACCTGGCAGTTGGGCGTCGGGTCTTCCCCACCGCTGCCAGGCCTGTGGGACTCCGCAAGGGCTTGGATTGGAGGCTAGATCAAGGGGGTTCTCTGGCCACACCGATGCGGTGGGAGCCAGTCTTTCCAGACAGACAGAGCGACGCTGTGAGGAGCAGGCCGGTTGAATATGCGATCTGACAGTCCATGGAGCACCGGCACCCGTGGACCCCCCGGTGACGTGTCACTCCCGGGGAGCGCCACGTGTCGGTTTATGACATCATCATCTCAATCTCTATAAATAGAGGTCTTGAGAATTCATTTGGAGGAGGATAACATTTGGACATTTTCACTTTCTCACTCTAGAATTCTAGAGAGAGAAACATACAGTACCCTGACTCTGGACCTAAGCATCGGACTGTGACTGTCATCGTGTATTCATCTCGCGCTATCGCCCTCGCAGCACTGCCACCCTCGAGTTCTGTCTGGGAAGCCCTTGGTCTCTGCCCTTGTTCCACCCTTACTGTGTCTCACATCAACATACTTGGAAGCTGACTCGGACTGCAGCCTTTGTGGCACCTCCACGTAAGCACGAACCCGCTTTCCTTGGCATCATATGTTAAATGCCTTCATTTTTTATTTGGGAGCACTTTCTACAATTTACATTTTTATCTTTGCAATTTTCAATCTTTCAAATGCTTTGAAGAAGTCCTCATCAAGAGGCCAAAAACAACCCACACTTTTGAGTCAAATGTAGCAATTGCCTACAAATTGATTGTATGTTTGCATGTAGCCCAAACAATGCGGTAATAGAATCAAAACATACCAGATACACTCCAGTTTTGAGAAAGCTCAACGAGAAATTGCCATATTACATCCATTTTCAATCCAAAGAACCCTTCATCACATGTACTGGAGGTCTTTCTCCCATCACATAGACAATCAATGTGTTTTGCCAAGCCTTTACTTCATTTTCAACATCTTCCACAGTATACTCCACACTAGGCTGACCATTAATGCTCTATGAAACTAAGTATTCGATCTAGTGAATTTTCTATCGTAAATTCCCGATTTTTTAGAGGCATATGATGGCTTCTATTGATATTTCTCAGAACTTTGCTTCTCATGTGCATTAATTCTTGTTTTCTTAACAGAGGGCAAGGGTGAAAAATGTTCACAGATTCTCTCCTTCGTGTGATAAAAAAGAGGTATTCTATTACTATTTATTCCCGTCATTTTTTCTACATGTTTTTTTTACCTTAGCCATTGATTTTGTCACGTCTGAATATTCCCCGATTTTGGTAGGTTCACACGCCCCACATTCAATTTATGTGGTTGTGGGAGCCCCGTCAAACACCCCCAAACTGTTTTGCGAGTGTTATCTCCATCAATGCATTCCGTTCTTGGACACCAAATCTCGGGCTTCCCTTTGGACAGTCTTCCATTAATGCATGATGCAATTTTTCATTTTCTTGTTCAAATGCACCATTCTCTATTTTAATTGAACGAACTGTTCTCGAATGAGATTCTCCTCATCGAAATTTGCACTGGATTCCATTATTACCTCCGGTCGTACGTCTCCAACATCCAAAAAATTTGCTGGAACCCAAACAGACTGTAACATTATTCAATCTGGTTCTAGAACTTGAAGAACTCAATATTCCATGTGTTTTTTCCCATTCTTTTCCCACGAAATCACCAACAAAAGCATTCTTTGGTGCTTCTCTTAGGCAAGCTGATCTTCGCAATGTAGTTGATGTCTGCAATTTTTTGCTTAAAAAGTTAGACAGAAGATGGAGCTTCTCTCTCTAAATTCTCTCTCCTCAAAAAGTTTAAAAACTTGCAAGTATAATTCCATGAACACCTTCAAGTGTAAGAAACGAAGAGAAAGAACTATTGGTCTGTGTAAAACGTTGTAGTTTCACACGTTTTTTACCACTCAACTCATAAATGGAGTCAATTTAATTACAAGCACCTTAGAAAAAGGATCAATGAGTTAGTCTTTATCTAAATTATCGGCATGTTACTATTTTTGACAAAGGACTTATCATTTAGTCCAAATTTTGGTCATGTATTTGGTCCATTATCTATGTGACTAAGCAATGCCTCTACATAATTTTAGACTTCGACTTATCTAAATTGTCACTGCATGTGTGTACGAGCAATGAAAATTTAGATTTTTTAAAAATTTGAAGAGGCAAAAATAATTTACTAAAAATGGGTAAATTATAAATTTGGTCCCTTTTATTTAGTTTAAAACTTTTAAAGCTTCTCAAACTCCAATTTCTCTTTCTTTTTCCTAGTCAGCATTTTTAGAGCCATGATAACAGTTAACTCTGGTTTTTCACACCGTTGTCAGTCAAAGAACTAAGAAAGGCATGTAATCTAAATTTAAGGACCAACAACACACAAATTGAAGCTTGGGGTCCTATTTAAAATATTCGTAAAATAAATGATCAAATCTTTAATTTACCCCTACAAATAAGCTGCTTCTTCTTCTTCTTTTTTTCTTTTAGCCAATAGACAAGTTATTTTCTTTTTGAGAACCTTAAGAGTCCGCAGGCCTTATTTGAGAGTATGAAAAAGTCCATTTTTCAGCTGTTAGATCATGAGTTTGACCAATCTCAAGGGATGTAATATTGGGGTTACTTTAGCCTAAATGTAACGTCCCTAAAATAATCTTTACAATTTTAATGCTTTAATCCGTCATTAATCCATCTCCATAGTCACTGCCATCATCGTTTTTGTATTTTTGGCCATCGAAAGCTTATGAATATTGGGGTTTCATCTTTTCTTGATTTTACCCTAGACATAAATGTGACGTCCCTAAACTAGTCTTTGTAATCTTTAATGCTTTACTCCCTCATTAGTCCATCTCCGAGTCACTACCGTCATTATTTTGTCTTTCTAGCCATCGGAAGCTAATAAATATTGGGGTTCACCTTATTTCGACTCTAGCCTAGACATAGATGTGACGTCCCTAAACTAAGCTTTATAATCTTTAATGCTTTACTCCCTCATTAATCCATCTCCATAGTCACTACTGTCATCGTTTTGTCTTTCTAGTAATTGCCATTGCCGTTGTAATTTTTTATTTCAAAAGCTTCTAGGAATTCAGCTAACACAACGACTTGCCATATATAGTTTGAACTTCTCATGTGACCATTATAAACCCAAATAAAAATCAAAGCGACTTGTAAATCTAACGGAGAATGACAATGACAAATCGGAACTTGGCATAGATATTGATTTGATCTTTGGGTACCAACATACAATTTCAAACTTAAATGTTAATTGCCTTTGATTAACTCTGCAACCTCAAGTTCAATTAGCCTACCAAATTGGCATTCAGCTTGTTGGTTTTACCCTGAGTAAGTGAATATCATGCCATGGGTTCCAATTTTTTTTCCTTATTGCTTATTGTATACCATCTGTTGTTTTGATTTTCTGTTACATCTAAATGTTCCCATGTCAATTTTAGCATAATTTACAGATGAATTCCCCAAAACTTATAGTGATGTTTTTCTTGTAATTTGTTATTTTTCCCCCTAGTATCAACCGCATTGGCATTAGTCTTTGACATAACTCAAGTGATACTTGGTCAAATTCAGTGAAAATATCTCAAAAGTAGTTATAAATTCTTAGAAACCCCTCCACTTTGCTGTGGCCTATAGTATACATAACTTTGTATATGTTGTTGTGTGATTCTCTTGATGAAGATTCAAATTCAAATCAAACTGATAAGATTTGGCAACTAACCATCTCTTCAAGAAAATAGGATAAGATCAGATTTGTAGTTTGTACTTCAAATTATGCAGCTGCCTTGTAGCTTTAGAACTCTAGAATATGTGTGTATATATACAAGAGATAGTGAAGACTTTATCAAGTAGTAAAGAAAATTTTTAAATATCTATATTTTTCTTTATGGTATTAGAGCCTCCAAGAGGACTCTAACCTTCTCACAGTAGTAGATTAAACCAAAATGTCTACCTCATCAGTCAAGTATGCTTATCCTTGCAACTTGAAGGTAGCAAAATTTGTTTCCCTCGAACTGAGTATAAGCAATTACCTGTTGTGGGAGACGCAAATGTTGTCCTTAATTGAAAGCCATGATCTTTTAGGCTTCATCAATGGGGACATTGTTGCACTTGATTTTGAAATGAACTCATCTAATCGAAATCAGAGACTTCCAAACCCAGATTTTATGTCATGTAAAAGCATGGATCACCGGGATGCTCTCTAAAGAGGTTCTAGGTGTTGTCGTTGGCCTTAGGACTTCTGCCAATGCGTGGAAACCCATTGGGGATGCTTTTTCTTAGAATTCTCAAGCTAGAGAGTTTGAACTTTTGGCTCAACTTCAGGTAAAGAAAGGTAATGCTTCTTTTTCTGATCATCTACATGATTTTAAGAAGACTTGTGATCAATTGAATGCTATTGGAAAACCTGTTAGATCAAAATAGAGTTTTTTGGTTGTTGAGTGGACTTGGTCCAAAGTATGAGTCCTTTGCCACCATAATGTTAAAACCACATGTACCATCATATGCTGATTTGATTCCTTTACTCCAAAGCCATGAGCTTAGGAATAAAAGACATCAAAGTGAATCAATCAACCACTCCGTAGTCTACTTTAGCCAGAGAGCATCAAATGGTAACAAAAATTCCAACAAGAAAGATGGAAATTCCTATTTCACATCGAAGGGAAAATGTTTCCTTCAAACTGGACAAAGTCAATTTCGATCCCATTTTCCGCCTTTGTTTCAGCCTTAAGAGCAATGTTGCAAATTCTGAAAGCCATCCGCCAATTTCTCAAATTTAAAACAAGTAAGGAGACAAGGCTCTCAAGTGTTGGCATAGGTTCATCACTCATTCCAAGCTATTGATATTCCTAAGGCCCTAGCAGCAATGCATGTTATAGACTCTCAAGATTCTAAATGGTTTTCTAATAATGGCGCAATTGCTCACATAACTGAAGACTCAAGTCTAATTTGGTTCGTTATCAAGGTTCGGACTCAGTAATGGTAGGAAATGGAAATAAACTACACATCTATCATATTAGTGATGGAAAGATTAAGAGTGGACATTCGGTATTCCCATTAAAAGTGTGCTAGTTGTTCCAAAGATTC
Source organism: Escallonia rubra (assembly GCA_033065855.1). Classification (NCBI taxonomy): domain Eukaryota; kingdom Viridiplantae; phylum Streptophyta; class Magnoliopsida; order Escalloniales; family Escalloniaceae; genus Escallonia; species Escallonia rubra. The sequence goes on along the minus strand of JAVXUO010000495.1, from coordinate 10,477 downwards.
AGAAAAGTATCTTATCTGTTTCACAACTCACACATGATTATCCATGTTCGTTTGAGTTTGATGGTAACAGATTTGTGATAAAGGAACTACGGACCAACAAATTTCTTGCAAAGGGGAGTAGAAAAGGAGGTCATTATGCCCTGGAAGATCAGCAATTACAAGCCAAGTTTTCAACCCATTTTTAGACAGCGGACGAAGTTACTTGACACAAAAGACTGGGGCATCCACAAGCGAGAGTTCTGCAATTTCTTTCAAGTAATAGGCTTATTTCTGTTAACAAAAAGTCTCATGGTATGTGCATGAGTTGTCAGATGAGTAAAAGTTGTTGTCCTCCCTTTAGCATTTCCAACCATAAATCAAATCTACCTTTCGAGAAATTACATTGTGATCTTTAGGGACCAGCCTTTACCTTGTATGTTCAAGGTTTCAAGTATTATGTTGTGTTTATTGATGACTATTCAAGATTCAGTTGGTTTTATCCATTGAAAAGAAAGTTTGGATTCTTTGATAAGTTTCTTATTTTTAAAAAATTAGTTGAGACACAATTTGATCAAAAAATGAAAAGATCTCTAGGAAATGAGGGAGGAGAATTCTCAAGGCAGGACTTTCTTAGTCATCTTGCAAGTTGTGAGATTATTAATCAGATTTCATGCCCAGTGACACCTCAACAAAATGGTTTCTCCGGATGCAAGCATCACCATATAGTTGAACTTGGTCTTGCTATTCTTTTTCAAGGCTCCGTCCCTCGGTGTTTTTGGGTAGAAGCTTTCTTTATGATCAATTTCTTGATTAACCGTTTGCCATCTCTTGCGATGAAAATGCTAAGTCCTTATGAACTGTTATTTTCCAAAAGACCAGATTGTTATACATTCCGCACCATTGGATCTCTACGCCATCCATATTTACAACCGTATGCTCATGACAAAATGGCTTTTAGATCATTACCATGCGTCTTCCTGTGTTACAACGATAAGCACAAGGGTTATCGATGCTTCCATCATCCAACAAATAGAGTATATATATCAAGACATGTAGTCTTTGATGAAACATTTTTTCCATTTTCATTGGCCTCTTCTACATGCTTACAAGAACAGGTTGTACCAGAATTGGTTGAGGGTGAGCTCTCCATATTTATAGAGTGGATTTCTCCACAAATTGCACCACCAGTTGATGTCCCAACGCAAGAAGATCAATTTCCAGCATTAGAGCGGACTCGACTTTTCATAGCAGATCCACTGGGTCTTGACCAAACAACATACTAACTGCCCACTTCATTTCCCCCCTACTGAACTTGAGAATACTTCTTCTTATTTAGAGCCACAATTTGGAGCACCATTTGTGGTCCTTAATTCAACCATACCCTTTATAATACCCAGAACTACTTCTGCTACTCCACCATCTAATTCTCACTTTGATGTTAGTCCTTCATCTTAATCTTCATCTGCTCTCTCTTACCCCATGATAACAAGAAGCAAAGCTGGTATTGTCAAAGCCAATCCCAAGTATGCTCTCATTCTTTCAGCCCTTCCCAAAGAACCCAAGATAGTGAAATTTGCCCTTGAGCATCCAGGGTGGAAATAGGCCATGGTTGAAGACATGCAAGCTCTTACAGCTAATAACACATGGGATTTGGTGCCTCGTTGTTCTTCCTTTAACGTTATGGGTTGTCGTTGGATATTTAAGACAAATCTTCAAGCTGGTGGATCTCTTGATAGATTGAAAGCCCGTCTTGTGGCAAAGGGCTACAATCAACAAGAAGGAGTAGACTTTTCTGAAACTTTCAATTCTTTCATTAAGCCTGAGACTATTAGAGTTGTTCTTACTAATGCAATAGTGCGTCTCTGGTCTATTCGCCAACTTGACGTCAAAAATACATTTTTACATGGTCTTCTACATGAAGAAGTGTTCATGGAGCATCCACCAGGTTTTATCGACGAGCATCGACCTGACCATGTTTGTCGTCTTAAAAAGGCTCTTTATGGTCTCATACAGGCTCCACAAGCATGGTTCGACCGATTTAGCTTGTTTTTGTTTTCTCTCATATGGCTTATTTTGTAGCGTTGCAAACTCATCCCTCTTTGTGTATCGTCACGTCAATTAGATCATGATTCTCTTATTATATGTTGACGATATAATATTGATCGGGAATAACAATGCTCTTTTAAATGAATTTACCGCAGATCTTGGATGAATGTTCTATATAAAGGACTTGGGTCCCCTTCATTTCCTTTTAGGTATTCAAGTTGATCGCACCCCTGATGGCCATTTCTTCATCAAACCAAGTATGTTGGTGATCTTTTGCAAAGAGCTATGATGGTCATAGCAAACCAATATCCAATCCCATGGCTCCCAAGTCGTTCTCTTTGAAAAATAGAGACTCTTTCTTCCATGACACAACTTTGTTTAGGAGCATTGTTGGCGGCCTCAATACCTCACTATGACTCGGCCTGATCTTGCATCGTCCAACTCAAGCGGCTTTTCAGTTAATTGATAAAACATATCTTGTGATATGTCGAAGGCACTGCTCAGCTTGGTCTTCAAATTCAATCTGCTAGTAATCTTGACCTTTACGCCTTTTGTGATGTAGACTGGCCCGGTCGTCCCTCTTCAAGGCAGTCAACCACTGGCTTTTGCAAGTTTCTTGGTTCAAACTGTATCTCTTGGAGTGGAAAGAAACAATCAATTGTTGCTCGCTCAAGTGCTGAAGTCGAGAACCCTGCCATGGCTTCTACAACCGCTGAACTCACATGGCTCTCCTTCATTCTTTGTGATATTGGCATTGTTCAACATAATCCAGTAACTTTATTTTGTGACAACTTTGTTGCTCTTTACATGACTATTAATCTATTTTTTCACGCACAAACTAAACACATTGAGGTAGACTATCACTCTGTACGTGATAAGGTAGCTTTTGGATCCCATGTCACTCGATTCGTCTCTTCTGATCAGCAGCTCGCTGATATTTTCACCAAGCCTTTGTCTCGGGATGCTTTTCACCATTTGCGCACCAAAGTTGGGATTTTTTTCTACATGCAGTCAAGTTTAAGGGCGAGTAATGAAGATTCAAAAGATTTGGCAACTAATCATCTCTCCAAGAAAGTAGGATAAGATCATATTTGCACTTTGTATTTCATATAATGTAACTGTCGTGTAGCTTTAGAACTCTGGAATCTGTGTGTATATATACAAGAGATAATTAAGATTTTATCAAGTAGTAAGATAAAATTTCAAATATCTATATTTGTCTTTATCTTTGTGTGTTAAATTACATTAGTGTAAGACAGAGATCAAATTTGGGGGTCTTTAATAGTTGGGTTCCCCTTCAACTCGCGTAGTTCCTGCTAGTTAGTTGTCTTGTCTATCTAATAATATAAAAGGTTTGTCGTTAGTTAAGTTTTACATTGATTAATACTATTTCGTTTAGGCTGTCTAAGTGAAAGTTATCTTTGGCGGATTTTAAGTAATGAATATCCAAATTAAAAGAAGTGAAGCCACGCATTTACATTCCGTTGAACCATTTCAAGTATGAGCCATGTCGGAGAGTCAAGTGATAGCTTGATTGCGACCAAAAAAGAGTTGTTCGAGAACTTGGTTTTGGTGGTCTCTTGAAGCCCAAATATCTTGGCATGCCAAAAGCTTTCCAATTAATAATTTAAGAGATTTACAATTGTCAGCGAATGTGTGCAAGATGGTCGTCAGCAAGAAATGGTTACATATAATTGAGAATGATGTGACTAAGATGTTTGGCCTCCCAAGTTTGGGAACTCGTGTGCCAACTCGAGGTTTGGCGGTAGATATTGGTGATGAAGGAAAAAACTGACATGAAGATGCTTGTAATGCAATTGAAAGGGCTAAACTAGGCACCGCCAAGAGTTCATGAACGATGTCAGTACAAAAAATATATGTTCCTCTATTGTGCGAACGATGTCAGTAAGAAAAATATATGTTCCTCTATTGTACGAAAAACTAACATGCTCCTCTATTGTGTGAACGATGTCAGTACGAAAAATATATTTCAATTAGGTAATGTTTGTGCTTGATAATCTTTAGTAGCTGTTCAGTACTCATCACAAAAGACAAAAAAAATTTGTGGGATGTTTACTCTTTTTGAAGGTACACTGAATTTACAACATTTTAGTGATATAACTATGTGTTAGCTTATTCTTAATATACAGTTTTTTCAATGTCGTTATCTTGAATTTATAGATGTAGTGTAGATAACACATTTTTGTAGACTTTATTTTATCTTTTGGTATCGTCCTGTCTAGTTAGTCTAATTTTTATAAGCTTTGTTTTCTCTTATCTTTTAATCAAGTTCGAGAGAATCAATTCAATCTAGCCCAACCAAGTCAAATCCGGTCGAATCTAGTCCAGTTCAGTCCAATTCAATTCAATCTAGTCCAATCTACTCGAATCCAGTTTAATCCCGTCTGGTTAATTTACTTTGATAGCTTTATTTCCTTTTATCTTCTAGTACAACCTCGTGCAGTTTAATCCAATCAAGCTTAGTCCAGATTGTCTATTTATGTTAGGCTTAACTCAGGTCAGAGTCTAGTAAATTTGGTTTACCATAGATTGATTCTCGAACCGTTTTCATTTAATCCCCATGGTTTATAAGATTTTGCTTCTAAAATAAGGGCTTTAAAGTAAATTCATAAGGAAGAGTATATCGGCAGCACACCTCGGTGGTTAAGATGTACCACCCCTTAGAAGGGCATTTTAGTCTTTCAAGTATTTCTCTAGTGCCAACTAGGGTTGTGCCCTAATCTTTTTGTTCAGCATTTCTGCAGCCCTAAACCCAGACCTCTATAAACAGAGGTTCCTAAATAGAAAGAAATATCCTTAGAGGCTGCTAATACTCAAAGCCAAGAAAACTCTTTAAATTAATACCAGCAACCCAGATTGAGAGGTAAAACTATTTATATATTTCGGTTAGAGTAAATCCCCTCCTCGCAATCAATTCTTGTCCATGGACTGAAACTATTTGTTCCAATACTCAAAAAATAGAATTTATTTATAAAATTATTTTCCTGAAATCACAAACCAGAGTTTAGGTCATCTCCTTTAGGATTGGAACTATGAGATTTTGATTTCGATTAGTCCAAGCAAGTACGTAGGTCACTCAGCTTCAGATGATGAGTTCAAACCAAATAGTTAGTTAAAATTAGGGTATATTCTTATTTTCAACAAAAAAACATCAAAGCATGACAAAAACAAATGGAGACCTCTTTAGGGGGTAATGAGATTTCTAACACCTTCTCATCATATAAATTAGTCCCTAAGTTTGAATCTAGCTTTTAGACAGACTAGATTAGCTTAATTGGTTATTCAGAGTTATTCTCAAGGTAAATTATTTTTTCATTTAATTATCTCTAAAAATTAGATAGTGACCAAAGTCTATATATGGAGGGCTTGATAAAAAATGTTACTATATGAAAGTTTCTTACTTCATCCAACACAATTCTTGAAAATTTACATTGAAACTATCCTTCCTCCCAACATCCTTAGTCAAAAAAAAAAACCTAGACACGTTGAGCGCGCGATGTGTCGAATAACTTGCCATATTCTCTCTCTCCTTCCTCTTCTGTCAACCTCATCTGGCATCTTCCATCCCTCTCAACCAGAAATTTAAGCCAATACATACACTTGTCCCAATATGTTTCATAACACCCTGCTTTTAATGTCAACAACAACCTTTTTACCATACACATTTAGAAACTGTCTACTCGAGCCTTAATTACCACAACCCGTAGGATCTTTTCTTCCAGGTACCAATATTGCAACTTTATTTCTAGAAAAGTAGTGATATGTGGAGTCAAAATATCCATACGGTCCCCTATTTGATTCCCGCACGTTTTGTTTCCTTCTTACACAATTTTGCACTTTAACCTTCCATTTTTCAGCTTCCCCTACCATGGATGACCCACTCAATTTCGACTCTAATATTCCTCAATCAGACTTTGTTGACCTCTGCACTTTCATGCTTCCACTTCATGAACACATAATGACAAAAACAATGTACTAGTGGGAAAATTCCAGGACAACCAAACTTTCACCCAAAGGAAAATCCAGAGACGCGTCACTGAATGCTGGAATTTGCAAGGCCCTGTGGTTGTTCGTAAGTTACTGTCTATTTATTTTTCTTTACTTCCATGGATGATGCTCTTCTGGTCCTCAACAATGGACCATGGACTCTATTTGGAACTCTCTTACTTCTTAAAGCCTAGCTTCCTCAGATAATCTATGCCAACGTCCATTTAACATCGTCGATTTGTAGATGCAAGTCTCAAATATTTCTAGCTATCACTTTTATTTGGCCGAGATGATAAGGAAAGCGGCTGGTGATCTTCTTGAAATCAATTGCTCCGAGTGACAAATCCTGAATCAAATTAAAGCAAGACTCCTATTAGATCTTCCATTGTTACCTGTTGTTTTTATACAACTCCTTGATGGAATGGGATCGTGTACCTTATGGTGCATGGAAGAATGGGTCTTCATGTGAATGTTTCAGAGTCGGGATGTTCGCCTTGTGTAAGAAGTAGACCCACGATACGGACTAATAGATGTTCCTACTCTTACCCGTAAGTCAGATATATTCATAGCTGTTCAGTACCCTAGATGTGGTCGTATCGGCCATGAAAATATCTACTGCAAACTATCCCTAAATCCCCAAACTACCCACCTCCCTGATTTGCAACACTATGATACTTTCTTCATTAATAGATAACCTATGTTCACAAAAATGTCAGAGCTCTTCCAAATTCGAACTGAAACCGAATGTCCCGCATATCTTTCTCCACCAATGGCACTAAAATACACCTCACCCACTTATATGACGCCTTCTCACCGACGTCCATGTGATATCCAGTGAGGAATATCTATTTGCAACTGCAGATTCATCTCTTAATCCAAGCAAGACTAAAAATGAGCCAGAACCTCCTTGTTTGGTAATGCTGGCCCCCTCCATTGTCTGGTAATGAACCGCTTAATATTCATGCAGAACCCAATCAAGGTATGAACCCTCGTGAGGAGATGATGAATGTTGATCAAAATGATGATGTTATGTATAATAACGATATAGAGGAATTTCTCGACATTGGTTTAGAGTATTTATCGGATGACGATTCTGTACAAATTCCTCTAAACCAACCATCACATGAAAAGGTGTATTGGGCGGCCGTGTATCCTTTCGAGGAGCCACCGTCAGAATTTGAGCAAGAACAAGGATCGTCAGCATCGGAGAACAAACACATGGCCATCACAAATAATGCCTGTCTATCGAGGAGCCTGGGTTAGCTGGCAATTTTTAGAACATTTAATGCTTTGGAGACTAATATCATGACACCCAAGTCTGATGAATTGGTAACTGTCAAGATGGAAAATACATGGCTAAATGTACATTGGGATTTGGAATATGGAAGGTCTCTTCTAGCCACTTATAAGACAATTATGAAAAATAGGGTGGCTCAACAGAACCTAGTGATACCCTATTTCCAAAACCATGCCAATCAGGTAGATGCAAACGAATCTACAAAAAAGGGGCAAAAACTAGAAAATGAGCCGCTAAATCTTGTAACTGGGCCCTCATTTTACTCATATTTGGACTAGAAAAAAAATCTTCATGGGCTAATCTGAACTAGGCCTCAAATTCCTGTCTAACCATATCCGAAGTTTGTACTCTGCCAGTGCAGCACCGGCACAATTTCGAGTTTGGTAGTACCAGTCAAAATCCATTTGATGTTGAAGAGGATCCTGAGACTCACCAGAGAGGTAACTCCCAATGCAACACTAATATGATAATTCAACCTTATCCAATGATAAGGAACATGCCACCTTCACTGTGCACAGGCGGTTCTTCAGGCTTCTTGCTGAAAAATCTACTGATAGTGATGAGGAGATACCCATGACCGTGATTATACTATTCCTCAAGAACCAACAACTTCATTTAAAGCTATTATGGAACAGGGAGATATGCTAGAAATGAACTCATATGCCTAGAAGAAAAGAAAGAAAAATCTAGATGTGGGGACTGGAAGGAGCATCACCTGAAAAGACGAAGATCTGCCTCACCGAATTCTGGGACCAATGAAGCATGTTCAACGATTGCACCCTTTTACACTCTTTCCTTACAGTTCTGTTTAGTTGTGCAAGTATATTCGGTCTTATGGTTTTATTTAATATGGCATTTTGGTACTGTCTTTGAAAATAGTTGTAGGAAAAGAGGGAAAAATAGAGACTCATATAGGAAACAAAAAAAAAAGGTTTTCATGGACGTTGAGTATTAGTGAGGAGGAATGTGAGCATTGTAAGAACCATGCATTACCATCTTAATGATGCTGCACAAAATCTTGGCCCGTCCCTATCTCCCAAAAAATTCCTCTAAAAGGTCAAACTTGAAAGGCAATTTTGGCTGTCTCTTATGGCTACACAAACAGCCCAAGCTTGGAAATAGATTCCAACCCATCTTTGAGGTAGGCACTTCTTGCTCTGATACTCATCATGGTTGTACCAACTTTATGCTGGTTGAATCTCTCAGCTATCGTTCACCTTGACTTCTATTACTGTACACTTGATGACCAACTAAATTTCTACACAAATGGTTATATCTACTTCTACCCCTTATTTACCATCCTTTAGGGTAAAGGTTTCGAACAACCTCTGACAATTCAAGCCGCTTTCAATCTTGTCGGAGCACATAAACTTGAGTGCCTTTTCTCCAAGAAACAAAACAATCTTACACATTTTTCTCGCAACTCTTTCTTAAACTTTGTTATACTTATTCGACTGGCGTATATGCCATTGGTATTCTGGGAACAAAAGGAGGATTATGGGTGGGATGCAAGGAAAGTTTTGAAGGAAAGGTTCTATATGATGGAAAAAATTTCATCCTCCTGAAAATCACAACCTCATTTGAGCAATCGTGGCTTATGAGTTTTATTTATAGTCATCTGGTTCTGGCAAAAAGGAAACAGACATGGGACCATATTACCTCAATCCTGGAAAACCATCACATGTCACTCTTATTTGGCGGAGATTACAACCAAGTCCTCTCATTAGTGGATAAGACAAGCCTTCAACATCTCTGTACCCTTAGGAGTAATTTTCTCGAAGATTTTATTCGCACTAAACATCTGGTGGAATGTAAGTGGTATGGGCCCACTTTCACTTGGACAAATAATCGTCAAGAAATGTTATGCACCTAACTTACTCGTGCTTTCGCCAACCCTTCTTGGCTTAATCTTTTCCCTACCACCAACATCACCAATCTTGGGATCCAGGCGTCAAACCACGCCTCTATTCTAGTTGAAACCAGATCCTACAAAAATCTTCTTCCCCGGCCTAAAAGATTTGAGGTCATATGGCTTCAACACCCCCAAGCCAAACAAGTCATTCAGATGAACAATATCTGGCTCACCAATGTTTAAAGTGATGAATTGGGGTCGCACCATGATAAAAATGATGACCACTTGGAATAAAGATCGGTTTGGAGACCTAAGTGCCCAGATAATGGATGCAAAGGCACACTTTCTCCACTTCTAATTTCTGTTACTGTCAAATGATGCCCATCTGATGGAACGCAATGCCGTGAGAAATTAGCCTGGCTTTTTCAGTGTGAGCATGTCAATTGGTCTCAAAGAGTAAAATCTAGATACCTTCAGAAAGTGGACCGATTTTCACACTTCCACCCTCATCCACGAAAATAATAACCAGATTTTATCTCTGAAGGATTTTGAGGGTAAAATCCTCAACGACCACAATAGCATCACTTCATGCCTCTTCCAAAACTTTCACAGATTATTTTCACTCCCAATAACCCATCGGCTACCACATAACCTCAGACCTCTGTAAACAACCTAATACGATACCTCTCGGGAAGACAAACCAATATCCTTAGTAAACCCTTCACAGCTACCTCACCTGCTTCTGAAAGAATCCTAACTTTTGTCTATCAACAATGCTGAGACTTTATGGAAACTCCTACAACTGCCGTTGCACTGTCATTCTTACATTCGGGCCATATGCTTGCAGAAACCAATAAAAATTTACTTGTTTTGATCCCCAAAACTAAGACTCCAGAGTAACCAGTGTACTTTCAGCCAATTATTTTATGCAATATTCTCTACAACATCATCTCCAAAATGCTGGCCAATCGCATCAAGGACACCCTTGGGGACATCATATCAAAATTATAAAATGCTTTTGTCCAAGATCGCCATACCATTGATAACATACTCATAGATTGGTCAAGAGCTGATGAACAAGATTCGAACTACAAGAAAGACAAAATCCATTTTGGGAGCAATCAAACTGGACATGAGTAAGGCTTATGACCGAGTAAACTTGGCATTTTTTAAGGATGTATTACGGAAAATCACGTTCCCGGACAACATTATCCACCTAATATGCAGTGTGTAATGTCAGTGACCTATGAAATCCTAGTCAATGGATCACCTACAAAAAGAATCAAACCATAATA
>JAVXUO010002464.1:0-57987 GCA_033065855.1 Escallonia rubra | reverse complement strand
GATCAGATTTGTAGTTTGTACTTCAAATTATGCAGCTGCCTTGTAGCTTTAGAACTCTAGAATGTGTGTGTGTATATACAAGAGATAGTGAAGACTTTATCAAGTAGTAAAGAAATTTTTTAAATATCTATATTTTTCTTTATGGTATTAGAGCCTCCAAGAGGACTCTAACCTTCTCACAGTAGTAGATTAAACCAAAATGTCTACCTCATCAGTCAAGTATGCTTATCCTTGCAACTTGAAGGTAGAAAATTTTGTTTCCCTCGAACTGAGTATAAGCAATTACCTGTTGTGGGAGAGGCAAATGTTGTCCTTAATTGAAAGCCATGATCTTTTAGGCTTCATCAATGGGGATATTGTTGCACCTGATTTTGAAATGAACTCATCTAATCGAAATCAGAGACTTCCAAACCCAGATTTTATGTCATGTAAAAGCATGGATCACCGGGACGCTCTCTAAAAAGGTTCTAGGTGTTGTCGTTGGCCTTAGAACTTCTGCCAATGCGTGGTAACCCCTTGGGGATGTTTTTTCTTTGAATTCTCAAGCTAGAGAGTTTGAACTTTTGCCTTAACTTCAGGTAAAGAAAGGTAACGCTTCTTTTTCTGATCATCTACGTGATTTTAAGAAGACTTGTGATCAATTGAATGCTATTGGAAAACCTGTTAGATCAAAATAGAGTTTTTTGGTTGTTGAGTGGACTTGGTCCAAAGTATGAGTCCTTTGCCACCATAATGTTAAAACCACATGTACCATCATATGCTGATTTGATTCCTTTACTCCAAAGCCATGAGCTTAGGAATAAAGGACGTCAAAGTGAATCAATCAACCACTCTGTAGTCTATTTTAGCCAGAGAGCATCAAATGGTAACAAAAATTCCAACAAGAAAGATGGAAATTCCTATTTCACATTGAAGGGAAAAGGTTTCCTTCAAACTGGACAAAGTCAATTTCGATCCCCTTTTCTGCCTTTGTTTTAGCCTTAAGAGCAATCTTGCAAATTCCGAAGGCCATCCGCCAATTTCTCAAATTTACAACAAGAAAGGAGACAAGGCTCTCAAGTGTTGGGATAGGTTCATCGCTCATTCCAAGCTATTGATATTCCTAAGGCCCTAGCAGCAATGCATGTTATAGACTTTCAAGATTCTAAATGGTTTTTAGATAATGGCGCAATTGCTCACATAACTGAAGACTCAAGTATACTTTGGTTCGTTATCAAGGTTCGGACTCAGTAATGGTAGGAAATGGAAATAAACTACACATCTATCATATTAGTGATGGAAAGATTAAGAGTGGACATTCTGTATTTCCCATTAAAAGTGTGCTAGTTGTTCCAAATATTCAGAAAAGTCTCTTATTAGTTTCACAACTCACACATGATTATCCATGTTTGTTTGAGTTTGATGGTAACGGATTTGTGATAAAGGAACTACGGACCAACAAAGTTCTTGCAAAGGGGAGTAGAAAAGGAGGTCCTGATGCCCTGGAAGATCAGCAATTACAAGCCAAGTTTTCAACCCATTTTTAGACAGCGGACGAAGTTACTTGACACAAAAGATTGGGGCATCCACAAGCAAGAGTTCTGCAATTTCTTTCAAGTAATAGGCTTATTTCTGTTAACAAAGAGTCTCATGGTATGTGCATGAGTTGTCATATGAGTTAAATTTGTTGTCCTCCCTTTAGCATTTCCAACCATAAATCAAATCTACCTTTCGAGAAATTACATTGTGATCTTTAGGGACCAGCCTTTACCTTGTCTGTTCAAGGTTTCAAGTATTATGTTGTGTTTATTGATGACTATTCAAGATTGAGTTGGTTTTATCCATTGAAAAGAAAGTTTGGATTCTTTCATAAGTTTCTTATTTTTCAAAAATTAGTTGAAACACAATTTGATCAAAAAATAAAAAGCTCTCTAGGAGATGGGGGAGGAGAATTCTCAAGGCAGGACTTTCTTAGTCATCTTGCAAGTTGTGGGATTATTAATCAGATTTCATGCCCAGTGACACCTCAACAAAATGGCTTCTCCGGATGCAAGCATCACCATAGAGTTGAACTTGGTCTTGCTATTCTTTTTCAAGGCTTCGTCCCTCGGTGTTTTTGGGTAGAAGCTTTCTCTATGATCAATTTCTTGATTAACCGTTTGCCATCTCTTGCGATGAAAATGCTAAGTCCTTATGAACTGTTATTTTCCAAAAGACCAGATTGTTATACGTTCCGTACCATTGGATCTCTATGCTATCCATATTTACAACCGTATGCTCATGACAAAATGGCTTTTAGATCATTACCATGCGTCTTCCTGGGTTACAGCGATAAGCACAAGGGTTATCGATGCTTCCATCATCCAACAAATAGAGTATATATATCAAGACATGTAGTCTTTGATGAAACAATTTTTCCATTTTCATTGACCTCTTCTACATGCTTACAAGAACAGGTTGTACTAGAATTGGTTGAGGGTGAGCTCTCCATATTTAGAGAGTGAATTTCTCCACAAATTGCACCACCAGTTGATGTCCCAACGCAAGAAGACCAATTTCCAGCATTGGAGCGGACTCGGCTTTTCATTGCAGATCCACTAGCTCTTGACCAAACAACAGACCAGCTGCCCACTTCATTTCCCCCTACTAAACTTGAGAATACTTCTTCTTCTTTAGAGCCACAATTTGGAGCACCATTTGTGGTCCTTAATTCAACCATACCCTTTATAATACCCAGAACTACTTCTGCTACTCCACCATCTAATTCCCATTTTGATGTTAGTCCTTCATCTTAATCTTCATCTGCTCTCTCTTACCCCATGATAACAAGAAGCAAAGCTGGTATTGTCAAAGCCAATCCTAAGTATGCTCTCATTCTTTCAGTCATTCCCAAAGAACCCAAGATAGTGAAATCTGCCCTTGAGCATCCAGGGTGGAAATAGGCCATGGTTGAAGAAATGCAAGCTCTTACAGCTAATAACACATGGGATTTGGTGCCTCATTGTTCTTCTTTTAACGTTATGGGTTGTCGTTGGATATTTAAGACAAATCTTCAAGCTGATGGATCTCTTGATAGATTGAAAGCCCGTCTTGTGGCAAAGGGCTACAATCAACAAGAAGGAGTAGACTTTTCTGAAACTGTCAGTCCTTTCATTAAACCTAAGACTATTAGAGTTGTTCTTACTTATGCAATAGTGCGTCTCTGGTCTATTCGCCAACTTGACGTCAGAAATACATTTTTACATGGTCTTCTACATGAAGAAGTGTTCATGGAGCATCCACCAGGTTTTATAGACGAGCATCGACCTAACCATGTTTGTCGTCTTAAAAAGGCTCTTTATGGTCTCATACAGGCTCCACATGCATGGTTCAACCGATTTAGCTTGTTTTTTTTTCTCTCATATGGCTTATTTTGTAGCGTTGCAAACTCATCCCTCTTTATGTATCGTCACGGCAATTAGATCATGATTCTCTTATTATATGTTGACGATATAATATTGATTGGGAATAACAATTCTCTTTTAAATGAATTTACCGTAGATCTCGGACGAATGTTCTATATAAAGGACTTGGGTCCCCTTCATTTCCTTTTAGGTATTCAACTTGATCGCACCCCTGATGGCCTTTTCTTCATCAAACCAAGTATGTTGGTGATCTTTTGCAAAGAGCAATGATTGTCACAGCAAACCAATAGCCAATCCCATGGCTCCCAAGTCATTCTCTTTGAAAAATGGAGACTCTTTCTTCCATGACACAACTTTGTTTAGGAGCATTGTTGGCAGCCTCAATACCTCACTATGACTCGGCCTGATCTTGCATCGTCCAACTCAAGCGGCTTTACAGTTAATTGATGAAACATATCTTGTGATATGTCGAAGGCACTGCTCAGCTTGGTCTTCAAATTCGATCTGCTAGTAGTCTTAACCTTTACGCCTTTTGTGATGCAGACTGGGTCGATCGTCCCTCTTCAAGGCAATCAACCACTGGCTTTTGCAAGTTTCTTGGTTCAAACTGTATCTCTTGGAGTGCAAAGAAACAATCAATTGTTGCTCGCTCAAGTGCTGAAACTGAGAACCCTGCCATGGCTTCTACAACCGCTGAACTCACGTGGCTCTCCTTCATTCTTTGTGATATTGGCATTGTTCAACATAATCCAGTAACTTTATTTTGTGACAACTTTGCTGCTCTTTACATGACTATTAATCTATTTTTTCACGCATAAACTAAACGCATTGAGGTAAACAATCACTCTGTACGTGAGAAGGTAGCCATTGGATCCCTTGTCACTCGATTCGTCTCTTCTGATCAGCAGCTCGCTGATATTTTCACCAAGCCTTTGTCTCGGGATGCTTTTCACCATTTGCGCACCAAAGTTGGGATTTTTTGTACATGCAGCCAAGTTTAAGGGCGAGTAATGAAGATTCAAAAGATTTGGCAGCTAATCATCTCTCCAAGAAAGTAGGATAAGATCAGATTTGCACTTTGTATTTCATATAATGTAACTGTCGTGTAGCTTTAGAACTCTGGAATCTGTGTGTATATATACAAGAGATAATGAAGATTTTATCAAGTAGTAAGATAAAATTTCAAATATCTATATTTGTCTTTATCTGTGTGTGTTAAATTACATTAGTGTAAGACAGAGAACAAATTTGGTGGTCTTTAATAGTTGGGTTCCCCTTCAACTCACGTAGTTCCTGCTAGTTAGTTGTCTTGTCTATCTAATAATATAAAAGGTTTGTCGTTAGTTTAGTTTTACATTGATGAATACTATTTCGTTTAGGCTGTCTAAGTGAAAGTTATCTTTGGCGGATTTTAGGTAATGAATATCCAAATTAAAAGAAGTGAAGCCACGCAGTTACATGCAGCTGAACCATTTCAAGTATGAGCCATGTCGGGGAGTCAAGTGATAGCTTGACTGCGACCAAAAAAGAGTTGTTCGAGAACTTGGTTTTGGTGGTCTCTTGAAGCCCAAATATCTTGGCATGCCAAAAGCTTGCCAATTAAGAATTTAAGAGATTTACAATTGTCTGCAAATGTGTACAAGATGGTCGTCAGCAAGAAATGGTTTTATATAATTGAGAATGATGTGACTGAGATGTTTGGCCTCCCAAGTTTGGGAACTCGTGTGCCAACTCGAGGCTTGGCGGTAGATATTGGTGATGAAGGAAAAAAGTGACATGAAGATGCTTGTAATGCAATTGAAAGGGCTAAACTAGGCACCGCCAAGAGTTCATGAACGATGTCAGTATGAAAAATATATGTTCCTCTATTGTGTGAACGATGTCAGCACGAAAAATATATGTTCCTCTATTGTACGAAAAACTAACATGTTCCTCTATTGTGTGAACAATGTCAGTACGAAAAATATATTTCAATTAGGTAATGTTTGTGCTTGATAATCTTTAGTAGTTGTTCAGTACTCATCACAAAAGACAAAAAAAATTGTGGGATGTTTACTCTTTTTGAAGGTACACTGAATTTACAACATTTTAGTGATGGAACTATGTGTTAGCTTATTCTTAATATACATTTTTTTCAATGTCGTTATCTTGAATTTATAGATGTAGTGTAGATAACACATTTTTGTAGACTTTAGTTTATCTTTTGGTATCGTCCTGTCTAGTTAGTCTAATTTTTATAAGCTTTGTTTTCTCTTATCTTTTAATCAAGTTCGAGAGAATCAATTCAATCTAGCCCAACCAAGTCAAATCCGGTCGAATCTAGTCCAGTTCAGTCCAATTCAATTCAATCTAGTCCAATCTACTCGAATCCAGTTTAATCCCGTCTGGTTAATCTACTTTGATAGCTTTATTTCCTTTTATCTTCTAGTACAACCTCGTCCAGTTTAATCCAATCAAGCTTAGTCCAGATTGTCTATTTATGTTTGGCTTAACTTAGGTCAGAGTCTAGTAAATTTGGTTTACCATAGATTGATTCTCGACCCATTTTCATTTAATCCCCATGGTTTATAAGATTTTGATTCTAAAATAAGGGCTTTAAAGTAAATTCATAAGGAAGAGTATATCGGCAGCACACCTCGGTGGTTAAGATGTACCACCCCCTAGAAGGGCATTTTAGTCTTTCAAGTATTTCTCTAGTGCCAACTAGGGTTGTGCCCTAATCTTTTTGTTCAGCATTTCTACAGTCCTAAACCCAAACCTTTATAAACAGAGGCTCATAAACAGAAAGAAATATCCTTAGAGGCTGCTAATACTCAAAGCCAAGAAAACTCTTTAAATTAATACTAGCAATCTAACAACCCAAACAACCCAGATTGAGAGGTAAAACTATTTATATATTTCGGTTAGAGTAAATCCCCTCCTCGCAATCAATTCTTGTCCATGGACTGAAACTATTTGTTCCAATACTCAAAAAATAGAATTTATTTATAAAATTATTTTCCTGAAATCACAAACCAGAGTTTAGGTCATCTCCTTTAGGATTGGAACTATGAGATTTTGATTTCGATTAGTCCGAGCAAGTACGTAGGTCACTCAGCTTCAGATGATGAGTTCAAACCAAATAGTTAGTTAAAATTAGGGTATATTATTATTTTCAACAAAAAAACATCAAAGCATGACAAAAACAAGTGGAGACCTCTTTAGGGGGTAATGAGGTGTCTAACACCTTCTCGTCATATAAATTAGTCCCTAAGTTTGAATCTATCTTTTAGACAAACTAGATTAGCTTAATTGGTTATTCAAGTTATTCTCAATGTAAATTATTTTTTCATTTAATTATCTCTAAAGTCTATATATGGAGGGCTTGATAAAAAAATGTTACTAGATGAAAGTTGCTTACTTCATCCAGCACAATTCTTGAAAATTTACATTGAAACTATCCTTCCTCCTAACATCCTTAGTTAAAAAAAACTAGACACGTTGAGCGCGCGATGTGTCGAACAACTTGCCATATTTTCTCTCTCCTTCCTTTTCTGTCAACCTCATCTGGCATCTTCCATCCTCTCAACCAGAAATTTAAGCCAATACATACACTTGTCCCAATATGTTTCATAACACCCTGCTTTTAATGTCAACAACAACCTTTTTACCATAAACATTTAGAAACTGTCTACTCGAGCCTTAATTACCACAACCCGTAGGATCTTTTCTTCCAGATACCAATATTGCAACTTTATTTCTAAAAAAGTAGTGATATGTGGAGTCAAAACATCCATACGGTCCCCTATTTGATTCCTGCACGTTTTGTTTCCTTCTTACACAATTTTGCACTTTAACCTTCCATTTTTCAGCTTCCCCTACCATGGATGACCCACTCAATTTCGACTATAATATTCCTTAATCAGACTTTGTTGACCTCTGCACTTTCATGCTTCCACTTCATGAACACATAATGACAAAAACAATGTTCTAGTGGGCAAATTTCAGGACAGCCAAACTTTCACCCAAAGGAAAATCCAGAGACGCGTCACTGAATGCTGGAATGTGCAAGGCCCTGTGGTTGTTTGTAAGTTACTGTCTATTTATTTTTCTTTACTTCCATGGGTGATGCTCTTCTGGTCCTCAACAATGGACCATGAACTCTATTTGGAACTCTCCTACTTCTTAAAGCCTAGCTTCCTCAGATAATCTATGCCAACGTCCATTTCACATCGTTGATTTGTAGATGCAAGTCTCAAATATTTCTAGTGATTGCTATCACTTTTATTTGGTCGAGATGATAAGGAAAGCGGCTGGTGATCTTCTTGAAATCAATTGCTCTGAGTGACAAATCCTGAATCAAATTAAAGTAAGACTCCTATTAGATTTTCCATTGTTACCTGCTATTTTTATACAACTCCTTGATGGAATGGGATCATGTACCTTATGGTGCATGGAAGAATGGGTCTTCATGTGAATGTTTCAGAGTCGGGATGTTCGCCTTGTGTAAGAAGTAGACCCACGATACGGACTAATAGGTGTTCTTACTCTTACCCGTAAGTCAGATATATTCATAGTTGTTCAGTACCCTAGATGTGGCCGTATCGGCCATGAAAATATCTACTGCAAACTATCCCTTATTGAGGTCTTGGAATCCCTAAATCCCCACACTACACACCTCCCTAGTTCACAACAATATGATACTTTCTTCATTAATGGATAACTTATGTTCACAAAAATGTCAGAGCTCTTTCAAATTCGAACTGAAACCGAATGTCCCGCATATCTTTCTCCACCAATGGCACTAAAACACACCTCACCCACTTATATGACGCCTTCTCACCGACGTCCCTGTGATATCCAGTGAGGAATATCTATTTGCAACTGCAGATTCATCTCTCAATCCAAGCAGGGCTGAAAATGAGCCAGAACCCCCTTGTCTGGTAATGCTGGCCCCCTCCCTTGTCTGGTAATGAACCGCTCAATATTCATGCAGAACCCAATCAAGGTATGAACCCCCGTGAGGAGATGATGAATGTTGATCAAAATGATGATGTTATGTATAATAACGATATAGAGGAGTTTCTCGACATTGGTTTAGAGTATTTATCGGATGACGATTTTGTACAAATTCCTCTAAACCAGCCATCACATGAAAAGGTGGATTGGGCGGCCGTGTATCCTTCCGAGGAGCCACCGTCAGAATTTGAGCAAGAACAAGGATCGTCGGCATCGGAGAACAAACACATGGCCATCATATATAATGCCTATCTTTCGAGGAGCCTGGGTTAGCTGGCAATTTTTAGAACATTTGATGCTTTGGAGACTAATATCATGACACCCAGGTCTGATGAATTGGTGACTGTCAAGATGGAAAATACGTGGCTAAATGCACATTGGGATTTGGAATATGGAAGGTCTATTCTAGCCACTTATGTGACCACTATGAAAAATAGGGTGGCTCAACAGAACCTAGTCCAACCCTATTTCCAAAACCATGCCAATCAGGTTGATGCAAACGAATCTACAAAAAAAGGGTAAAAACTAGAAAATGAGCCGCTAAATCTTGTAACTGGGCCCTCATTTTACTCATATTTGAACTATAAAAAAAATTTCATGGGCTAATCTGAACTAGGCCTCAAATTCCTGTCTAACCATATCCGAAGTTTGTACTCTGCCAGTGCAGCGCCGGCATAATTTCGAGTTTGGTAGTACCAGTCAAAATCCATTTGATGTTGTAGAGGATCCTGAGACTCACCAGAGAGGTAACTCCCAATGCAACACTAATATGATAATCCAACCTTATCCAATGATAAGGAACATGCCACCTTCACTGTGCACAGGCGGTTCTTCAGGCTTCTTGCCAAAAAATCTACTGATAGTGATTAGGAGAATACTCATGACCGTGATTATACTATTCCTCAAGAACCAACAACTTCATTTAAAGCTATTATGGAATAGGGAGATATGCTAGAAATGAACTCAGATGCCTAGAAGAAAAGAAAGAAAAATCTAGCTGTGGGGACTGGAAGGAGCATCACTTGAAAAGACGAAGATTTGCCTCACCGGATTCTGAGACCAATGAAGGATTGCACCCTTTTACACTTTTTCCTTACAATTCCGTTTAGTTGTGCAAGTATATTGGGTCTTATGGTTTTATTTAATATGGCATTTTGGTACTGTCTTTGAAAATAGTTGTAGAAAAAGAGGGAAAAAGAGAGACTCATATAGGAAAAAAAAGGTTTTCATGGACGTTGAGTATTAGTGAGGAGGAATGTGAGCATTGTAAGAACCATGCATTACCATCTTAATGATGCTGCACAAACTCTTGGCCCGTCCCTATCTCCCAAACAATTCCTCTAAAAGGTCAAACCCGGAAGGCAATTTTGGCCGTCTCTTATGGCTACACAAACAGCCCAAGCTTGGAAATAGATTCCAACCCATCCTTGAGGTAGGCACTTCTTGCTCTGATACTCATCATGGTTGTACCAACTTTATGCTGGTTGAATCTCTCAGCTACCGTTCACCTTGACTTTTATTACTGTACACTTGATGACCAACTAAATTTCTACACAAATGGTTATATCTACTTCTACCCCCTCTTTACCGTCATTTAGGCTTTCAGGCGCTGCCCCTGAGAAAACCATTCACTTGCACTGAAAATGCTTTGCTGGAACTGTAAAGGTTTCGAACAACCTCTGACAGTTCAAGCCGCTTTCAATCTTGTCGGAGCACATAAACTTGAGTGCCTTTTCTCCAAGAAACAAAACAATCTTATACATTTGTCTCGCAACTCTTTCTTAAACTTGGTTATACTTATTCTACTGACGTATACGCCATTGGTATTCTGGGAACAAAAGGAGGATTATGGGTGGGATGCAAGGAAAGTTTCAAAGGAAAGGTGCTATATGATGGAAAAAAATTTCATCCTCCTGAAAATCTCAACCTCATTTGAGCAATCGTGGCTTATGAGTTTTATTTATAGTCATCCGGTTCTAATAAAAAGGAAACAGACATGGGACCATATTACCTCAATCCTGGAAAATCATCACATGTCACTCTTATTTGGCGGAGATTACAACCAAGTCCTCTCATTAGTGGATAAGACAAGCCTTCAACATCTCTGTACCCCTAGGAGTAATTTTCTCGAAGATTTTATTCGCACTAAACATTTGGTGGAATGTAAGTGGTCTGGGCCCACTTTCACTTGGACAAATAATCGTCAAGAAATATTCTACACCTAACTTACTCGTGCTTTCGCCAACCCTTCTTGGCTTAATCTTTTCCCTACCACCAACATCACCAATCTTGGGATCCAGGCGTCAAACCACGCCCCTATTCTAGTTGAAACCAGATCCTACGAAAATCTTCTTCCCCGACCTAAAAGATTTGAGGCCATATGGCTTCAACACCCCCAAGCCAAACAAGTCATTCAGGTGAACAGTATCTGGCTCACCAATGTTAAAAGTGATGAATTGGGGTCGCACCATGATAAAAAGGATGACCAATTGGAATAAAGATCGGTTTGGAGACCTAAGTACCCAGATAATGGATGCTAAGGCACACTTTCTCCACTTCAAATTTCTGTTACTGTCAAATGATGCCCATCTGATGGAATGCAATGCCGTGAGAAATTAGCCTGGCTTTTTTAGTGGTCTCAAAGAGCAAAATCTAGATACCTTCAGAAAGCTGACCGATTTTCACACTTCCACCCTCATCCACGGAAATAATAACCAGATTTTATCTCTGAAGGATTTTGAGGGTAGAATCCTCAACGACCACAGTAGCATCACTTCATGCCTCTTCCAAAACTTTCACACATTATTTTCACTCCCGATAACCCATCGGCTACCACAGAACCTCAGACCTCTGTAAACAACCTAATACGATACCTCTCAGGAAGACAAACCAATATCCTTGGTAAACCCTTCACAGCTACCTCACATGCTCCTGAAAGAATCCCGACTTTTGTCTATCAACAATGCTGAGACTTTATGGAAACTCCTACAACTGCCGATGCACTGTCATTCTTACATTCGGGCCATATGCTTGTAGAAACCAATAAAACTTTACTTGTTTTGATCCCCAAAACTAAGACTCTAGAGTAACTAGTGGACTTTCAGCCAATTAGTTTATGCAATATTCTTTACAACATCATCTCCAAAACGCTGGCCAATCGCATCAAGGACACCCTTGGGGACATCATATCAGAATTATAAAATACTTTTATCCAAGATTGCCATACCATTGATAACATACTCATAGATTGGTCAAGAGCTGATGAACAAGATTCGAACTACAAGAAAGACAAAATCCATTTTGGGAGCAATCAAACTGGACATGAGTAAGGCTTATGACCGAGTAAACTCGACATTTTTTAAGGATGTATTACGGAAAATCACATTCCCGGACAACATTATCCACCTAATATGCAGTGTGTAATGTCAGTGACCTATGAAATCCTAGTCAATGGATCACCTACAAAAAGAATCAAACCATAATAGGGACTGAGGCAAGGGGACCCACAATCCACATATTTCTTCATTGTCTGTGTAGAGGTCCTTTGTTCAAGCCTCACCAAAGCTCAAGACAGGGTTGGTATTCCAGGCATTAAAGCAGGAGTGCATAGTCTTTAAATCAATCACATATTGCTCGCCGTTGACTCCTTGATTTTTACAAAAATCAACTATCGCACCTGTTTAAACTTACGTCACCTTTTGGAGCACTGTTGTATAGAATATGGTCAAATGATCAACCATACAAAATCATCAATCACTTTCAGTCCAAATTCTAGTTTAGCTAACATATGGAATTTTTCGAGCTTGTTGGGTATTTCCCTAACAAAAGAATTTGGCAAGTACCTATGCAATACTTTGGACATCATAACAAACAGGAAGGAATTTCTGAAAGATCTGCTAAATCGTATTCGAAATAGCTACGAGCTGGAAAGGCCTTCTCCTGAACAAAGCAGGAAGAGGTATACTCATCGAATCAGTCATTTCTTCCCTTTTCATCTACTACATGTAGTTATGCCTTCTTCCTCAATATTTCTATAAGCAAATCAAGACCATCTTCAGTAACTTCTGGTGGTCATGCAATGAAAATCAGAAAGGCATAAATTGGATCAACTGGCAAGCTTTGTGTGCACTTCAAAATGAGGGGGGCTTAGATTTAAAGATGTTTGGATCATGAATAAGGCCCTACCGGCCAAAGTATGCTAGAGAATGACAAAGGAACCCAATGCTTACTCACTAGAGTACTTTGGGAAAATATTGCGTAAGAAACAACTTCTTCCACTCACCTTGCATTGGTAAGTTCTCCTGGCGATGGCGGAGCATTCTGGCAGGCAAAGAAAAACTCAAACGGGAACTCTGATGGCAAGTGAGCACCGGTTCATCCATTTCCTTATGGCAGGGTAACTGGATTCCAAATTCGTCAGAACCTACCCAATCTAGAACTAGTAACCATTGTGCCAATCCTCCCTAGTTAGTGACCTCATTTCAAATAATCAATGGAACAATACTATCATGTCCGAACACTTTCCCCGAATATCACCCAAAGTATCTCTGCAACACGGCTTTGAGGATCAACAAGTTTGGGGCCACACCTCAGATGGGGAATTCTCAATGGCATCTGCATATCGTTTGGGCCACCGAAATTTACATATCCATTTTCAATCAAGGGGAGTACCCTAGTTGTCTGCACATAATCCGTGTGGACAAAACTGTGGACTCTACCTTTACCTATTAAATTTCTTTATTTGCCTTAGCAACTCCTTTGGGTTCGTCTTCCCCACTACCAACAACCTTAACAAAAATAACTTTTTACACTATAACCTTTTCTGTCTTTGACTAACATAGCCTGGAACCATTAATCATTTTTTTCTAACCTGCCAAGCAGTGTGGCCAATTTGGTTTGGTATACCACTTAGGATCAAATCCACACAATCCGTGTGGACAAAACTGTGGACTCTACCTTTACCCCTTAAATTTATTTATCTGCCCTAGCAACTCCTTTGGGTTCGTCTACCCCACTACCAATAACCTTAACAAAAATAACATTTTACACTATAACTTTTTCCGTCTTTGACTAACATACCCTGGAACCATTAATCACTTTTTTCTAACCTACCAAGCAGTGTGGCCAATTTGGTTTGGCATACCACTTGGGATCAAATCCACAGAAATTCACATCGTCTTTAAAGAATGGTTAATTCCATGGATTTGTAGAAACACCAATCGTACCCCCCATCCCCGCCCCCCCCCACCAAGTGAATACTTTCCTTTTAACTACAATTTGGTGTATCAGGACCAATAGGAATAATCTAACTTTTGTGAAATACCTTTTAGGCCTCGATCCATTCTCTCCCAAATTCTACAATTGACCAATCAAATTGTCTGTTTCACATACAACCAACTTTCCATTGCTCAATCCTTAACTAACCCTAATGATTAATACCTCAACACCCAATTCTCAATATCTAGTAGCAAAATTCCTACACCCATAATTTTAGCATCCCCTCTTTCATATCCTAGTGGCACTACCAGAATTAAAAGTTTCTATCCACTCATATTATAAACATAATAACCTTAAAGTTGGTCTTGCCCTAACTTGCTTAACTGATAACAACTCAAGATGTGGCTCGACGACTTTCTCATACCCTGCAACATATAAATTCACTGCACAAGCACAAGGTCTCCGGATAACAACTGAATGAGCTATTGGAAAGCAAATGAAAAATATCATGATTCTAACAGATTCTTTATTCTTACTCTTCCAGCTGGCCGAGATTACTGACATTCTGGACACAATGGCACCGATCTTGTTTGACTTTTGCACTATGATATCAGACTGCATATCCTTTTGTTTAGATAGACCTGGACTAGGCCAGTTGAAGGAGGCCAAATTCCTCGCTACTTTTGCTTACAACGCACGGTCAAGGGTATATCAGGATTGCGTCCAAGCTGGTATTTTGACAAACACATAGTTATTGGCTTATAATCTATCTTTCCTTTCTTGTCACATTTGTATTTTGCGTCATTGTAAATATTCATCGAGTCATTGACATGTCATGACCTAGTATTCATGTGGTACTGTAATGAAGTAACTATGTAACCCCAACTCATTTACTTTAATGGCATTCTCCTATTACCCAAAAAAAAAATCCTTAGTCAAATCAGTGGTATTCCGCTGCCTACCTATGACAAAATGATAGAATCTTGGCAATGACCTCACAGTTCCAGCTATTGTACCATGAAATATGTTTATGAGACCTTATAGGGGTCGAACATACATGTAGAAAACTCAACTATAGTTGGATTATGGATATGAAAGCTATGTTGCACTCCGAACATTGAATTCTTAATCTGGAATAAATGACCTAAACATTCGTAGTAAAATGTTTTGGTTTCAGTTCAACAACGAGTATTGTGCCTTAAGGCAGGGAGTATTGGGTCAAAAAAATGGAGGGACCTTAAGGCTCTGATCCAACTGGCATGAAGTATTGCGCCTCGAAGACCTACAAGGCCACCACATACATCTGAGCCCCCGATTCCCACACCTATGTCAAGGCCGAAGCGCAAGGGAAACTCGAATGTGGAGCACATACAGGACGAGGACGCACGTTTGCCCCCCAACAAGAAACGACGGGCAGATGACTCAAATTCAGGTGGTGTGCCTGGATTGAGACCTTGAGATCCGCTGAACCAACTCCTTGTTGGTAAGGGCCATGAAACTAAGCTCCACTTTCTTCATGATTGCCTCCGGATCGAAAAAGTTGGAACTCTTCTATCCCCAGAGACAAGCCTTCAAATTTAACAAATACCCGCTATTTTTATGGAGCCAAAATAACTCTTAATACTCAGGTCGATACTGCGGTACCTTGGAATACTATATTCAGCTTCACCATCCAACAAACATGGACTAGCAGAAGTGAAAGCTTGTTTGAACTTCAGATTTGGTCCGCAAAATCAATAAAAACAAAGGCCCTCCATCTGGCAGCAAAACTCTGGGCCACAAAAAATGGCCTCGAGCAAGCCTGGAATCTGGGTCTAAAAAAGATTAACCTAACCATAGACGCTCTTCTGGTGACAAAATTACTATCTCACCAGCGTGATACATTCCCACCCTGTTAATTGTTGTTAGTGATTGCAGGATAATGGTGCAATGTAACGTGATGTCCGGTTACGACAGGTCTACCATGAAGCGAACAAAGTTGCCGACTGGTTTGCCAAAACGGTCAGACTACATGATGAAGGCCCCTCGCCAACACCAACACCAACACCACCACCCCCCTCCCCAACCCCAATCCCACGTTATGTGGTCTGTGTAAATTTTTCTTTGTAATATATCTTTCGTTTGCCCAATAAAAGATGGTAACTATAAAAGGAGAAGGATTGTAACTGCAAAAGGACGCTCAAAAAGAAAGTGAATGGACCATCTTTCGATCCAAAACGTTTATGCGTGCTTCTTTATCGGATTCTGTTCATTGGATTGAAGATGCCAGGTCTATTGGGAGTGACTCAAGGATGTAAATGCCATTGCTTGTCTACTTACACATGTAAGCATTGTGATGCTATTTTTAAGCTCAACTTGGTTCCATTGCTCATTTTGCAATCAACTTCGTGTTTTGGCTTATATCATTTGACTTCGTTGGAAAGCTCGACTCATAGCCACTCTATGGTCACCCTCGAAAGAATTGCGTTTTGGTCAACAGCGAAAACTTTTCATGAGAATCCAAAACACGAATCGTGTAAGACAAATTGGAAAATGTGAGGGTACTAGAATACTTATCCTCTTCAGTGTAGTTCATCTGTTTTTTCCTTTCTAGCTCCCTTTTCTATTGTTGGAACTTCAGAAAAGAATCTCCACAATGTCATTGGTAAGGGAAAAAACACTCTCAATGCAACGTGTACAACCTAAACTTGAACATCGCACGTTCTTCAAAACAATCCCGTCAAACCATTCCTCACAAATACAATCCATCCTTCGCATCACGTCACATCTACCACTCTGATAGTAGAGATTTTCTCGATTCCAAGACCTTTGGCCATGTTTCTGATAACAAATAAACACGCATCTCCACTTGGGTGAATAGGTGACTTGATAGGAAGCTAAATCGAGAAAAAAAGAATGTACATACCGCTCAATCTAGTGAATTCATATCTACTTAAAATGAATCTTCCACACCTCGCGAACGTTAGAGGAACCGTCGGCAACCTCAGCAACCAGGCTAGCTACCATCAAACCTGCAGAAAGGAAACTATGCCGTCAATATTTATACTTGCACTGCATCCTCCAACAGATACTTGTCAGGATTAGCCTCAAGACCCGACTAAGACCCCATGATACCACGGAAAGAATGGAGACAGCCATCACACAGGAGTCCACTGCTAACTTGAAAGAGGAAAGAACTATAGAACCATGTGGAGGAGGCCAAAACCAATGACATTCCAAAAGTGGCCAACACTTCATGAGAGTTCTGAAGGGCATGCACTTCACAAGCTGAGAGCCCGAGCCCTTTCCATCCAGTGCTTTTACACATCAAGAGACGCCATACACACTCTATTACTTACTCTTTTACAAACTTATTTTCAAGGTGACTCCCTTTGCTGATGCAATTTTATTTCATCATATAGTTCATTTCATAAAAATATCAAATCACTCGAAAGCTTATCTATGAGAACTTACTGGTCTTTGAACAGTGGATCAAAATACACTATCAGCCATTCCCCCCAAGTTATTATGCCATGGAGAAGAGACTACTAGGAAAAAATGCAGATATGTTACCCGTGGATTTCGTGTCCATTGATATTTGATATCAGAACACGAGCAAGCAACTTTACAACTATGAAAATATACAAAATGCATTGATTCTAAAATGTACAAACAAAACATCAACTAGTACGACGTGTAGTTCACGCATAATCTCTGATAGGGAAACTAATACCTGGCCGAAAAGAACAAAGAACAAAATTAGAGTGAACCTTCAATTATCTTTGCAATTATATTCAAGACGGATTAGCTTACCATCTTTTTCAACCAGAGATAGAAACCGTCTTGATCCCCCTCCTACGCCGAAATAATGCTTCTTTGCTGCCATGTATGCAACCCCATGAGGACGAGCCATGCACTGCAAAAACAAGAACTGGAGATAGTCTACAAGATCTTCATCACCTGACAAGTAATGATTAAGAACGAAAACTTAAAAATACCTTCTTGATAAGTTTATATAGAGTAGGCAGAGCAGAGATCGAATAAACTGTCTCTGCCATGAGAATAATATCGTAACCAACAGACAGATTCACTCCTGGGCTAGAGTTTGGGTTATTTTCAACTGCATATACACTGGGGAGTATTTGATGTACGTCATTCCAGTCACCGGCAAAGAAACGGATTTCTGCATCATTGTTCCTCTTCGTCACGTCTGTAGCCAATGATTGGGTCTTCATTAATAGATTCGCATTGACATTGGGAATGGTGAGACATTTCAGAACTTCAGCATTAAAATCTTGAAAATGTAAGACAGCAGCACCCTAACGCACCAAAATGGATATTAGCACGGCAATGGGAATCTCATTTAAACACTAAAACCAAATGGTAAAACGGCGCAGTTACCTGAAGGCATGCAAAGACCCCAGGAAGTCCATGACCACATCCAAGCTGAAAATTATCAAATAGAGTGCCGTAAGAACAGCCTTGAAAAGAGCGGATAACATGACAAAAAACATGTCTCAATTTACTGAGAATGTAGCGGTTATTCATGAAGAGCACAAGCCTAATTACTCTTTCCATAAACTGTTTTATCTTCTTTTCAAATTTAATTGATTCAATGACTTGAATGTTTGTCGAAACTTCAACCCAGCTTCAAGTTATTTTAGCTCTCAACATGAAAATTTTTGGAATTTAATATCCTCCTGCACTTTCAAATCCAGTTTGCCACTAACTGATGGGCAATAGAAGATCCTAGACGTAGAAATTCACAGGTTAGTAGGTTACTATCATTTGATGGGAAAAGTCCATGCCTGATGCATCCACAAAACTTGCTTTGAGTTATTCCTAATGTTTCAGAGATGGCATATCCACCACAATTTGGTCAAAGTTAATATACAACTGATGTAGATGATTTGGGCACGTCCAACACAGGAACCATTGCTGATCTTGGCAATGTTTATTTTGGAGCCAAGAAAGCTGCTTCTACTACCATGCTGATTCATCTACCAAAACATAGAAGAAAGGATGTCTAAAGCGACTAGTACTTTTCATGCACTTCATCAGTGCAGCAAAATGGTCATCTCTTGCCTTCTCTAACCAAGGACTATGTCTGAAATTTTAATAGTACTGCTTTAGCTTTGATTCATAAAGTCTCCTGCACAAGAAGGCTAATACTGTGCTGTTGTAATGCCTCTCTATATGATTATGCTTATGTATAGCGTGTATGGCCTCAACAAAAAGATAGGAAACTTCAACATGACGAAATACCTAATGATTGAACAGAAGATAGCAAGCTTGTGCAGGATGCTCAACCAGGCGAGGGTAACCAAAAACTATCCTAAATGGGGTATTACATGAACAGGAATATTCCAGAAGCTGCAATCCTGTATCCATTCAATCGTTATTCCATTTAGTCTTATTGTATGCCCTTGTATGTGCACAAAATTACTTGAGCCTTCAGTGATAACGACAAGTAGAAAAAAGCAATAGGATCCCACCTCTAAGACTCTCTTTCCAGCAAATGACAATAGCCCTTCTTCTACCTCCGTGCGAAGAGATTTAACCAGATCTAAGGAACCTTCCCATAGCTTCAGTCCCCCTATCACACAAAATAAGCACAAAAACTTCAAAGAAAGATTTAACAACAATGGGGGATAATAATATAAACAACCTCATATGGATCCAATGCTCGCATTGTTATATATCTTTGATGGTTATTGACTAGTTTCAAAATTGTTTTGCTGAATTGTATACATTATCTAGGTGAAAGCATGAAAGAAGAAATTCCACCAGAAACAAAAATGAAATGGAAAGGCGAAGCAATTCTTAAATACCTTCATATTTCCCCGGAACTAAGTCTGAATTGGACAAAGCAAAAACTTCCTGGGTACTCACCCTTCCCTAATATTAAAGTCTCAATTAGCCTGAAAAATACAGTGCAATAATAGAAGAAAGGAACTATTCCCTCCAATTGTAGAATCATCATAACTCTACACGATAACCTGTAAGTACATGTGTAGCCTAATTGGCACTCCATTTATTTGCTAATGGCACTGCCATGTACGATCGATTATTCACAATGTACAGAAACAAAATGGATGTACCTTATTATGCATGAATGACTGTATCAGGAGTGCCGACAGATTTCCTCTAACCACATGCAAAAACTAAAATGGGTTTCCATGAATTACAAAATGGAAAGCAGCACAAGTAGGACTGGAAATTCTCATTCCCTTTGATTCCTTAGCAAACTAAAGAATGGGTCTAAGAGCGTTAGATTTATCACCTTGAGCAAAGTCAGTCCATCCAAATTCAGAGGCTCCACAGTGTGTTTCACGGATGAATTCACCTTTAACAAATGAAATCAACCAAATAAGCTCGGACAGTGCGCGCGTGCGGGTGTGCGCGAGTGTGGAGAATATACCTGTGAAGGTAGTACTTCAATACAAGGAGGTGGAGGTGGAGGTGGGAGAGCCTTCTCTGGAGAATCGAAGAAAGATAGCCCTAATTCGGTTTTGTCTTCGGTTGCAGAGAACAGACAGAATGCTCCCAGACTTGAATCTTGTGCGGCCATCGTCGACTGAATTTCTACTGAGCGTTAGTGGGAGCCTGGTTGTACCGTTTTGGTTAGGAAAGAAATTGGTTAGGAAAGAAAGTAAGTCGGTGAAAACGAAAAGAGAAATAGAATAAAAAAATGTAAAAATGATAAAATATATAAAAATACATACATAATTTTTCTTAATTTGAAAGTGAACAATCTTTGTCAGACGGCCTAAAAAACATACAGAATCTTAAGTTTATTTATAGTTAGAGCAGAGCAGAGGAGAAGCACCGGGTGTAGATGGAGCCAGCCACCTAGCACCGCGGGCATCACCACTATTGGACTTATGAATGATATTTGTTTTGCTATTAAAGGAATACCGTGTTTATCCAGACACGTGAATGTACAAAGGGTCAGATCAAGACAACTAAGAACAAAACATGAATGATCAATACGACGACGTCAACAGGAGTGATGTAATTCCTACAAATACGACCACTTAGTCTAAATTTTTTGGTAATAGCCTTTTTGATGTCCTGATGTATTAATCTATGTTCCTTAGTTTGAACTTTTTAATGCGGTTATAATTCCATTATTATTTTTGGCTTCCATGAAAAGTAGATTGGCTAATCTCGTACCTGTGGAGTTAGACTCTTAATCAGATATTCGAATTCTCCGATTTAACTTTTAAAAAATATATTTTATTTGCTTTACTTCTATGTTTAGATCTAAACGCGGCGTTGCTTTGCCCCTCCCCCACCCAGTTTTTAACAACCAAAAAAGTGTTTGACCAGAACAACCTATATGACTGGTGTTGGCCGGTACCGGGACTTGTGCGGAATTTAGTCGTTTTATACCAGTTTAGAAGTAACTTCTGAAATAAGAATTTATAAAGTTACGACGCAAAAAGGAATAATAGTATGACCTCAACACCCTAATATTAAATGTATATTTTGTCTCCTACCCAAAGTGGAAGGGCTGATTGTATCGATTCATCCGTGAACTAACAATCATGACAGACTGGCTTCTATGTTTTGATCGCATCGGATATGTATTTGACCCGTTGACAATCGAATGAATCGGCTTTATGTAGGAGGGCCGCATGAGTAACCTATGCATTGAACCAAGTGATTGGTTGTGCTTAGTATGCTTCATAATTTGAAGCCTGAGTATTTGGATGGCAAAATTAGCGATGGAGTTGTTTGTTCTAATATGCAAATTTGAACACTGTATATGATATAAAAACAAAATAAGCAAAGTGCAACAACAACCAAACCAAGACAAGCAAAGTGTTTCTTTCGGTGTCGCTTGTTTTGCATACATCTGCAACGGTGCTTCCTTAACCCCGAGACTCTGAATCCACTAGATTAATCGAGCTAGGTGGTGGTCTGGTGAACCATTTGCGCTAACTTGGCGCAAGCAACCTAATACTCCATGAATTTGAACAATAGGCCTAGGGTGGTATTTTTTCACATTACTTAAGGATCCCTCTTGGAGAGTAGGAGTATTAATGATAGAGAGAGATTTTCATATTAAAGCTCTTCGATTTGATCTCAAATACATGAAACTTTACTTTTGAATGTATTGGTATATCAAGAGCAATCGAACCTAGTACGAATCTAGCAAGACAAAAAATGTGTTCTTATTGTCTAAAATCATTTGTTAAAGGTAGAGAAAGGTGCTTAAAAAGCACTTTGAAACTGAAATTAGAAAGAGTAGTCCATTGGTTATAACCACGGATAGCCACTAAGACGTAAAACTCAAATCTTCATCAATTCCAACCGATGGTGAATCGGTTGTTACCCATGAGTCCAAAGAACTTCACTTGCAACTATCGACAGTAACACTGTGAGAATCCAAATTTTCAGTGAGAATCAAACAGTTCTAGCCAAATCTTAATCATTTAAATATCATAAGTACCTTTAATGTAACATCCCAAAAATCCGGAGCTCCATCGCCCCGAACTCACGGAACGTTAACCTACCACTTCATATCAAACATGTCAAATCATGTCCACTGACACATACTTCAAAGTTCTAACTAGACATCAGCTCAAATACTTCAAAATATGTACAGTTCAAAAAAAACTTTAACTTAAGTCAGTCTTACAACTCAACACTTCTCAAACTCAATTTAAGTTCCTTACAAAGCAACTAACAGTACTGACTCACGCAGGGGTCTTACTTCACAGCAGTGGTGGGCTTACCGGAATCTCACGCAGACCTTAAACCCATTCTCGATCATTCTACGCCTGAGCATTACCTGCAGAAGGGAATCAAACAAAGTGTGAGCTTTTGAGAGCTCAGTAAGGTCGTTCAAGAACAGCCAAAAGAATTACCAAAATGACTCGAGTTCAACCAATGATAATTTCTCAAAACATTTCAACAATCATGAACAGTTTGGTAATTTTCCAAAACAACCATAATCAGTTATAAGTATATACCAAAAATGACTAAAAACAACCACAGACTGACGCCAAAACAACCATTGGCAATCATCTTAGTTTCCAACAACATTAACAGTTATAACTATATATCAAAGCGATCGTTTGAAGATCATTTTCAAAGCCATCATTTTTAAAATCAGAAGAAGATTTTTCAAAGGGTTTCAAAACGAACACAGATGCTTCAAGGAAAATAGGAGAAGGGTTTCATACAAATACTAACGGTTTAATCACAGTATGGGAAAGAGTTTTAACTCAATCCCCTCAGTCAGGTAACCATACCTTCATTTGAACATTGTTTCCAAAACAGTCATTGTAAGATACAGTGTAAGAAAAACAGTCATTGTAAGATAAAGTATAATCAAACTCAAGACGTTGATCCTGGGCAATTGTAATGCCATTCGAGCAATGCGCAGTTGTACACATGCATGATGTACGATAATAACTAGCTCTCTTCATCGATCAAGGAACTAGCCTGCTTCCCCGTAGGAAGCAGTAACAAACCAGCCTTATAACGCCTCACGAAACAGATTCACAGGTCAACACAGAAACAACGGTCACAAAAATCAACAAGAAATTCACTTCCTAACATGCAATTAATTGAGCACCAAGATGAATACACATAGCCAGAACAATTGAGGTTTCAATAACAATTAAGCATACTGATATAATTCATCGCTCAGAACTCCAGAATAACTACAACAAATAGCAAGAACGATTACGAACAATTATTGGATTTAGGCATAACAATTCTGAAGAAGAGCGCAAACAATTATCGAATTTGCTCAACACGCAATAACAAACGAGCATTGATAAGATTTTCGATTAACCGGTGCAGGCTCAATGTTGGGGTTTCCTTGGCGATAACATGTTGATATCAATATACAATTCAGTGTTCAACAATAGCCATGCGTAAATCGAAAGAATACTTACGACTACGAGTTATCGAAATAAAGGTTTGGATAAAAATCCTTACCTGGGGAATAATCCAATTGAGTTCGTGGATTTACCTAGGTCGGTTTATGGGCCAATAAAGGATTTTTATCTTCGAAACCGATTGGAAGGGGCAGTGCGGGAGAAATCAAATCATACAGAAATGATCGAATCTGTGGACGCCCTGAAAATGCTATGCGGTGTTCGGAAATGGTCGAAGTAGTTGAATAGTTCAGACCCTTACTTGGATTCGAAGCTAAGCTATCTAACCGGAAAGTCTGTTGCTTCAATCTAAACAGAACAATCCAATTATTAGTATACAATATAGACTGCAATATTAAAAATTCAATACTGACTCACGCATACTTCCAGAATGGCCCTCTCACCAGGTACGTATGTGTAAAATTACCAGAATTCTCCTCTCGGACTTAAATCACCAAAACGGCATTCCCGTGAGTAAAATCGCCAAAATAACTTCACTGTATATGAATTTACCCAAAAATACCTTTTAGAGGTAAAACTACCAAAATATCCCTCTGAGTGGCAATTTATCAAAATACCCCCTCACCCTTAAATCGCCAAAATAGCATTTCCGTAAGTGAAATCACTAATATATCCTTATCGTATATGAATTTATGCAAAATACCTTTTACAGGTAAAATTACGAAAATACCCCCTGGGGGTTCCCGGCACTGGAAGAATCTCAAAACACTTTAAAACACTATTTTAAGCATCCTAAAATCCTTTTTGGGTTAAAAAATGTTTTTTTTTAAATTTCGTCCGAAAATTCAGAACCGATGTCCGTATCGAGCCCTCATAAGCCGGTTCTACTAAAAGTACCTATCGACCTTAGAATGGTACGAAAATTTAGATAATAAAACATATCAGTAAAATACTGTTTTCCTAAAAAATTTAGATTAAAATAACTTAATTTACTATGTTAAATAAATCAAGAATTTTTCCTAATCGATATCCTAATTTAGCATCATTCGCGGATACTGGAAATTTTCAAAACATTCCAGAGCGTACGTCTCGTAAAAATATCGAAGGTTATTGTTTTTCACTTTGTCAAATTTTAACCCTAACTATTTATAAAAATTCGAACAAAGCTGCCTAATTAACCCCTACTTTTAGTGACACTTACACGAACTAATGAAATCACTATACACACACTAATACACCTTCCCCCACACACACTCATCTTCTCCACTCAGCCGCAGACACAGACTTAACCAATTCACATACACACTCTGCTAGCCACAAACCTAAATTAAAACACCTATATACCCCGAATTACACCTAAACACACGTATTAACACCCTCAAACCCACATATTATGCACATAATCACACACACAAACATACCTGAAATTCACACACTCAAGAACAACGCTGCACCGTCGCACGACACACACTTCATGTACCAAAACACACACAAATTCCCAGTAACATACTAAAAACTCACCCCATTCCTCTCCTAACACATATACGCACACTATATAACACAATTACACCACAAACTCACACATACACACACAGCAGCAGCACACAGTGAAACACACTCAGAAAACACACGAAATTCACCCACTGAAGGGTTGAGAATTTACCCCTTGAGAATTCCTTAATCTCCCTCCCCTGCTCTCACTGATTTCAGCTTGAGATTTTGATTTTTCTTTCCTTTTTCCTGCCCCTGTTTTCCTTCTCTTCCCTGCTTTTGATTTTTCTTTCCTTCTCTTCCCTACTTCTCTGTTCTTTCTCGGTTACTGTTTGGTTCTTCTCTTTTTTGTTTTTCTTATTTGCGTTTCCCTCCCCCGAATTCCATTTCTATTTTCTTTGTTTCAATTTTATCCCATCCATTAGTTTATAATTAAGTTTCCTTACTCATCATACAACCATGTAGGAGGTGGCATCTTTAGAATAATTTTTCTCTAAAGTTTTGACACATAAGGCATAATTTGCAATTTAGCCCCCAAACTTTATGTAATTACATTTAGGCCCCAAATTAATTCTAGTCTCTATTAATTTAATTAGATGTCACTAATATATGTACTATCACTCATTTTACTATTTTTCATCACCGAAAACATAATTTACATTTACACACCCAATGTTTTTCAAAATTACAAAATGACCCCAAATTTTTTTAAAATTATATTTATGCCCCAAAATGGTTTTAAGCTCCCATTCTCTACTACTACCCGAGCATTGCTTAAAATTATCGCCCAATTAATTTTCGGAGTACATATGTTTATTTTAAATGGCTCCCAAAGTTCGAGATATTACATTCTCCCCACCGGTGGGATAACCAATTCCTATAAGTACTTACACCTCACAGATTAGCTTCAAGTAGCAATCATAAAATGTTATCATTTTGGAACAGATTAAACAAACACCAATTACAAAGAAACAATTATGGTTATACAGCAAAGCATCTGACGTTAATCACAACAATAATGATCTCAATCAAACATTTAGGGGTCGAATGATAACAATAATCACAACCAGGCGATCAATACACGAAAATCTTTAGCAAAATCATACATATTGGCTCTCAAAATTCATTATCCACCTTTATGACATTCCGAAATATGACGAGTATAGAAACAAGGTGTAGATCTGACAAAGCAAAGTCAACCCAATGACTCGAAGCAATTACAATCAGTAAGAGTTACTGATCCTTAATAGAATTCGTAGATTTCCCATGGCTAGTGGGCCAGATACTATCCTATCAAATTCAAATAGATTTGAGAGAGATAGATAAATATCCTAGAAAAGGAATAAGATGACTCAGTATGAATGGCATCTTCTTCGACGTCTCAGAGCGGACTAACATTCAATTAAGTCACAATTGAATTCAATGTACAAAAGGATGAACGAGGTGACAAGTAGGATCCCACACTCCTTATTGTACTCAAAGCAAACTTCCAGACTTAACACCAGTCATTCCTCAACAGCACCATTCTCACTCATAAATCAAATCACTTATTTAACTACTACTCATAACTTACAAATTTCCAAACACTACTAAGATTTCCCTGACAATCTACGGATGCATAATTAGAGGTTAACTAATCCCCATCTAGTATGATACCATAGCCTCGAACAGCAAATGGGATGAGATCCACAAAAGATCTCTATCCCCAACTTGGGACAGTAAAATCACTGAGAACCTATGACAGTCAAATTCTCCTAACGGAATCGCAAGATCACTTCATAAAGTATGGGTTCTCACTCTCAATAGCTATGCAAAAGTAAGGGATACCAAAGAATATGTCATTCCAGAATCAAACATCATCCGAGCATCTAATGGGTTAACCTGCAGTTTACCTGACACCACAACATCAAATGTAGCAGCAAGCTGAGCGGACAATGAATAAAGTCTAGCTAATGTCCCGGGCCTCTGCTCCTGCTGGATTTGAGACTGGTGAGCCTGCCCCTGTTGACCTTGTCCTCTTTTTTTGACGAGGACCTTTGATTGTTGCTGCACTAAGTGTAGGTGCGGAACAGAAAGTTGACTAATTATTTCTAAGAACTGAACAGTCTCGAACCTGATGCTCCACACTGCCGTACCTAAAACATCCTCCGGTGAACCACTGAAAACACACACTACGCACCCATTATCCTCATAAACACACTAATATACCACACCCACTCAGATTACACACACAATTATCCATGAACACATACACCCGAACACATGAACACAATACATATACACACATCACACCTGCACATACTGAACATATTGTACACTTCACTCGTGACCCTAAAACACACACTGATACATGCTAAAACACCAAAGTATACTCCTCCTAATCCACACCCGAGGCACCCAAGCACGCACAAATTCCCCTTTGCATAGCCACGTTCACGACACACATACATAAACACACGCGCGCGTAAAATTTCAACACACACTAACACACACCAAAATTCACACACTCAAGAACACACGTTGCAGCGTCACACAACACACACTTCATGCACCAAAACACACACAAAATCCCAGTGACATTGAAAACTCACCTCATTCCCCTCCTAACACATATACGCACACTATATAATACAGTTACACCAGAAAGTCAAACATTCGAACACATACACGCACACAGTAGCTCACATATGCACACAGTGATACACACTCAGAAAACACACTGAAGGGTTGAGAATTCCTTAATCTCCCTCCCCTACTCTCATTGATTTCAGCTTGAGATTTTGATTTTCTTTCCTTTTTCCTGCCCCTATTTTCCTTCTCTTCCCTATTTCTCTATTCTTTCTCGGTTACTATTTTGTTCTTCTCTTTTTTGTTTTTCTTATTTGTATTTCCCTCCCCTGAATTCCCTTTCTATTTTTTTTGTTTCAATTTTATCCCATCCATTAGTTTATAATTAAGTTTCCTTAGTCATCAAACAACCATGTAGGAGGTGGCATATTTAGAATCGTGTTTCTCTAAAGTTTTGACACATAAGGCATAATTTTCAAATTTTACAATTTAGCCCCCAAACTTTATGTAATTACATTTAGGCCCTAAATCAATTTTAGTGTCTATTAATTTAGTTAGATGTTACTAATATATGTACTATCACTTATTTTACTAATTTTCATCACCGAAAACATAATTTACATTTACACCTCCAAAGTTTTTCAAAATGACCCCAAAAGTTTTTAAAATTACATTTTTGCCCCAAATATGGTTTTGAGTAACTGCATTTGTAGTGGTCAAAAGGTTTAGATGTGTTCAAAAAATGTAAATTAAATTCGAAACGAATCCTATAGTGTAGATGACAATATTCTGTTGTTGTAAAAGGCTCCAATAAACTTGATGATACTTCAAGATCATAGTTATCAAAACCAGACTGGACAGACTGGTTGGACAGATTCAACTGTGAACAGGTTGTTTCGCCACTCTGGTTCTTGATTTGGACAAAAGTTGCAATTGGACGAGTTTACGTTGCACAAAGTGGACAGAACCAACATTTTATTGGGTCGAACCAAACGACTAGTCTAGTTAACCAGCATGCAATGTGTATTTTTACTAAAAAATCTGAAGTCATAACATGTGTTGGATCTATGATTCAAACCTGGGATGTCCACATTTGAAGACTCATGAGCAATCTTGTTGCCGCTAGAGCAGCCACAAGTCTTCTTTTTAGTAAATGCCAAAGCAAATATAATATAGTTTTTACATCTGACACCATTTTTTTTTATATATTGTATTTGAAAAGTTTGGGTTTAAAGAATTAAAAATAATAGGAACTATATGTGCTATAGTATACAGTGAAATTGAAGAGTTATGATTATTTAGCTAACTACTTTTTTTGTTCTTTTATAGTTTTGATTCATTTGAGTTTGTTTACCTAGACCACCGGTTGAACCAATAGACTGTGAACCCGTCACATAAAAAATTCACGTCACTATTGATACGTTAAATGCAAAATAAATTGCTCAACTTGACTATTAATCATACAATCTCACTATTAAGAGTGATTTGTTTTAACTTGGTAAGGCTAATCAATAATAGATTACTAATCTTGCAAGAAAAAAAACTTAATTATTATTGTATATATGTATTACTAATGTGATTATCAATTGTAGGAGGATAATAGTCACGTATAAGTTAACATACTATAAAATTTTAAAAGGACTAACTTTGACATATTCGTGTTCTCTTCGTAATCAGAAATTTGGAATTTAGAAGAATGAAGATGGATAAGGGAACGAGAAAGACAAAGAATATGACAACCAGTGGCACAAACAGTAAATAAATATAACCAAATAAAATCTTAATACATAGTACTGTATAATGATACGTTTTCATAAATATCTTATACCTAATTACCCATTATTTAAACAATTAACAAAAATCTCCAAATTTTAAGGGGTGTAGTGGTCCCTTGCCGAGTAACACTGTTGTTATGCCCCTGCTGCCTATGTTAAACTTGCTGTAAAATCGGTATCCTGTATGTGGAGGTCTGGAATAATTGTCAAGAGGGTTAAATTTCATGGTTGAAGAGGATAATAGAGTGTTTATTTTTCCTTGTTATGAAGGTGTAAACCGAGGGTTGAGACAAGTGCCCTTGGTAGATTGTAGGTTAGGCAATTAAAGGGTTAAGATATGGAAGGATTGGTGAAGAAGAGTGCAATGAAGTGGAAGGGGTGGTGGGGAGAATGGTTTGAGGGAAGCTAGTTCGTGGAGTGTAAACAAGTGTATGATTGGGTCTTGCAGTGATATTAATTGTAGCTAAGCTAAGGTGAATGTTTAGTTCAAATATTAGGTCTGAGGTGGTGGTCATGCAACAAGCCATTGAGAAACTATAGGCATTGTTATCCTAGCATCAACCACCCCTACATGCATATTCCTAATTTCTACAAGGTATCAAAGCCTTGAGAAACTTCTACCAATTCCATATTTGTATTCTTGAGGTTGTCCTCCAGTTGCTGTTGGCGGGTCTAAGCCATGGTGTTTAGCCCTCACTCTGCCCCAGGTCAATACTATGGTACCACTTGTTACGACCAGAGATGTACCTTTCGTCGTAATGAGCTCCAGCTTATCAGAATTCACACGGTGACACTCATCATGATCTCTCTCTCTAGGGGATTTTAAGCTAGGGAGTTCCAAGTGGTCCTCCGTATTTTCTCTCAATTGTCCTAACCGCTTCTGCCTCTATTTTTTCCGTTTGTTCTGGTTTAATATAAGGCAAGCGAGCACTATTCTGTCCTTGTCTCACAATCCACGTGCCCTACCCTTTTCAATTCCAATGGGAACGTAGCACTTCTTCATCACTGACAACCATGTGAGGTTCTTAGCATGGTGCTTGGCGTGATGGGTTAACGATTATACAATGTGGGTCTATTGATGCGTTTTGGTGAACAATTAGATGCAACAACCTCAATGACAAAGAACATTGCAACTGTTTTCTTGCTTTCGTGTTTGTCTATTTGACCAAATTTTTGGTTAATTTGAAATTAAATCATTATATTATTAAAGGATATTACAGTCCTTGTGCATGTTTAGTTGTTCCCGTGAACGAAGCAGCTTAGACAACGGACAAAGTACAATTCTCAATAGTACACATACTTGAGTTTAATAAGAGGAAACCTCGACAGTGTCCAGTGCAATTACACACGGTTTTTTGTAGACAAATGTTCCCTCCTGCCTTCTATACTGGCCTACATTCCAACTAAATACCCATCACATCTATGCTTTTTTTATTGCTCTGAGGTTCTGTTCTCGCGACACATCAACAAAATATTCAACAATCAAAGTTCAACACTACTAAGCTAGTCAACCCAAGGCATAAGTCAAGTGTCATGCCTCTGACACAAAAATATGCAAAGTGTTGGAATTGAAAGTCATGTGCTGTGCCTCAAAAATATTTTAAGTTTTGGAATCGACGTTGCGCCTTCATCCGAGGTGGTTGGCCCGTGTTTTCTTACAAAGGGGTCAGCCTTCGACCTTCTCATAAGGGGTCATCCCAAGCTCCCATTCCTTTCCCCTTGGGGTTCTTTCCTTTCCTTGCCCCTTAAGAGCTCCCCATCCTTGGTCTTCACTCCTTAGGGACTCCTCTCCTCACCCATTAGGGGTTCATTTGCCTCACCTCTTATTCCTTCCTCTCCTTGGGAGCTCCATGCTCTAAGTGCTCCGGCATGAGTAAGGCTTTGCATCAGTTAAGGTGGGACTTCATTGAAAAGGTCTTAAGTGACATGGATTCTCCAAAGACTTGGGTTCAACTTGTTATGCAATGTGAGACTACGATGTCTTACTTGGTCCTAGTAAATGGTGTTTTAACTCCCTGATTTGATCCTAAGCATGGTATTTTTCAAGAAGACCCCCTATCACTTTTGCTATTTATTTTTTGCTCTGAAGTGCTATCTGGTGTGCTAGTCAATACAAAAAAATAGGGGTTGGTTGCTGTATTAAGGCAAGGAAGATGTCCCCTTCAATAACAAATTTGACAGATGCTGATGACGTATATTTGTTTTTGCACTTTCAAAGGAATATAGCGCTTGAAGTTAAAGTGGTGTGTTCTATGCTGAATAACTACTGTAGAATTTTGGGCAACAAATTAACTGGGGAAAGTTTGGTCTCACTATTAGTCCTAATGCCTCTGAAAAGGTATGGTCTCAGATTGAAAATGCTCTCAAATTTCATTCAAAAATTTTCTTTGAGAAATATTTGGGAGTTCAATTAGACATTTTGGTGAATAAGAAAGAAGTGCTTAAAAGTCTGGTCTAGCGAGTTTAGGATAGGTGTTCACATTTGTTGGGGTTAATACTGAATAAGGTAAGCGGGGCTACATTAATCTAGTCGGTGTTGTCCTCTCTGCTGATTCATCAATTATATGCCAGATCATAAATTCCCGATTTATGTGTGCAAGCAATTAGATCAAATCTTGGCTCGTTTCTGGGGATCAGGTGATGCCACTCATAGATCAATACACTAGATAATGTGGCTTGCTCTTTGCCTACATAAGCACCTTGGAGGATTATGTTTTCATGGATTTAGGTCCTTTAATGAAGATAGCTATATTGGCAAAGCAAGCCTGGAAGATTTGGTCAATGCCTCGGACTTGGGCTGCTCAAGTCCTTA
This sequence comes from Escallonia rubra, assembly GCA_033065855.1. Lineage (NCBI taxonomy): Eukaryota > Viridiplantae > Streptophyta > Magnoliopsida > Escalloniales > Escalloniaceae > Escallonia > Escallonia rubra. Next base: position 25,907 of record JAVXUO010002464.1, on the reverse strand, counting down.
AAGGACGTTACTATAAGCAACATGCCCTCTTACATGCTAGAAATAATAGTAATAGCTTGTAGGTTTGGAAAAGCATTCTGGTAAGGCAAAGAGTGCTTAAACAAAGGCTTTTGTGGCAAACAGAAGATTATTTCTGTCTGGATGAATTGGTAGTTGTCGAGTGTTCCCCCATTGTAATTACAAAAATACATTAATAGGGAGAATAGTCACTGGAGAGTTTCGGACTTGATTTTTCCAAACAGTTGTTGCTGAGATACGAAATGATTCATTTCTTGCTCCTAATTCATTTAACCATTAAAACTTTATCTATCAACCTAATATTTACTAGAGTAGTAGATGATGCCTTTTGGACTTTAACCAAAAAAGGCTGATTTTCTATCTCTGATACTTATAAGTTCCCATCAACTTGTTTAGTGGCCTCAAATACCAGCTACTAACTTACCTCCCAGTCTTTGGTGTAGACTTGCAAATTATTGATACCTGAAAAAATTATAGTGTTCGTCTGGCAATTCCTTCATAAGAGACTGGCCCTCTGTTCTGAGCTAATTAAAAGAAAATGCCCTATAAATGATACTTGCCTTATCTGCTTCTGAGACTCTGAAATCATGAACATTTATTTTTGACTTGTTAAAGTGTCAGGTAAGTTTTTGAGAACCCAACATTTCACATGCTTTGATTACGTATTTAAGTATGACTAGATACATTACTTTATGCGAAAATGATCATGATGAACTAAGCATGATAATGTGTTTGAATGTATGTATATATGTTAAACAACTCGAATGGAGTAAATTGTCTAAGAATGAGAATTAAGTGTTAGAAATGGAAAGAATATGTATGAACACTAATACAAATGTATTTGATGTTTAGAATTTTAAATGATCACTTGGAATGACCAAAATACTTTTAAAAGAGTTTGGAAAACAAATTGGTTAAAACTCCAACATGGAGTAACCGGTTGACCGGATTGCATGTGAATTTTTTGTGTTGCCCGCACAGAATTGTGTCACCTCGTGCTACCTATCACCGTCATGCTTGAGACTTGCCAACATACTATCGTGATACGTCATGCTTCGAGCCTCATCGTACTTTCCTTAGCCTTGTTGTGCTTGCTAGGTGGCCCAAACTTGTCTGGTCACTTCATGCTTTTAGCCTCATCGTGCTTGACTTCTCCACCTCTTCACCTTAAACCTCCTACTAGCTTCTGATTTGACACAAATTATCTAAATGACCTGGTTAAATCCTTTTAGCATGATTGTGAGCAAAAATTGAAGAAAAATCAACCTTTTACCTTCTAAAATCTAGAATTAAGGCTTGTTCTTGAAGGGGAACCTCAAGGCATTGATTTGGAAACTTTGTGGGACCTTTAAACAATGTTTGGAACGTGTTTTAAGGAGTCTTTTGAAGGTATTTCAATTCTGAAATTTTTATTCTTTCATCTCCTCTTTAAGGTAAGATAGTTAAAGGTGTTTAATTGGTTTTTAAGGCATGAATATGGATATGTTATGTTAGCATAATTCTCTACTATGAGTTCTTTGCCAAACTTTTAAATGCTTGTTAATAATTGAACCTAAACATGTTTAACATATTGGAGAATATGAAAGGACTTAAATAGGTTATGATACATGTGAATTATAGAAGTATATATGTTAAACTAGACATGGTTAGAGCCTGTTTGTTAAGTTATATAATTGATGCTCATTTGGTGAATATAAATGATTATATGACATGTTCAAGGGGTTAGGAAGATGATGTTATATGATGCAAGTGACTAAACATTTGATAGCTAAGTTTAATGGTCCAAGTACATGAAGATTACAATAACTACATGCATGAAATGATTTGTTTGCTTGCACATGAGCATGATAAATCATTTCATTGTAAGAGATGGTTGATATATTGTTGATGCTTATAATGTTACCCCTTTCATATAGTAGGGGGTTGATTTGATTGTGCTTGAGTAGCGGTGCACCATTTGAGCTGAATAATTATAACACTGACCGCTACTCGAGGCGGTATCTGTGTTCATTTGTTTTCGGTTACATTGCTTTTGGCCGAGGCAAAGGTTGTGAACGTACATCCTGGGCATGGTGACATAAGGGTGGACTATTGATGGGGCTGACTTCGGAATGGTAAACTCTTGTAATGCTCAACTAACCTTTGATATGTGTAATGTGCACATGTAGAACAACTTTATGTGAATGAATTGCAATAGCTTGCATTATCAATATTCGTGGGTTGAAAGTTACATTAAATGTCTTTGATTATCTTATTGAGCCAGTGGATTGACGCGTTTTGACCCATTAGATCAATGAGTTAGTCCCTTGAAAGGCAAGGAAAAAGTGTGAGGCACGGTAAAAAGATGGGTAAGGGAACATTTGTACATTTGTGAATTAAGTTGTATTTGAAATAGAACAATATGTCAACTCTGAGATCTGGCAGAGAGCTTGCTAGGTGTGTTTTCTAAAAGTAAAGTCTATAATGTTTTATGATATGATTTAATTACCAAATGAGTTAGAATGAGTTGCATTGTCAGAATAATTTGATAGCCGATGTGTTGTAATACTTTAGCTGGGTTAAGATAACCCTAAGTTGAGGTGATACATTTGTGGTATCAAAACGTAGTTAAAGGCTGGGGTGAGATTCTAAGGCCTTGTGCGATGGCATTTATATTGCATATTATGTGGGCCACTTATATGGAGATGTGTGTATGTAGGCCTGCAAAAGAGCGAGAGCGCGAAATCAAAGAAACAATAGAGAAATAGCTGATGAAGGAACATAAAGAAGGAATAATTCTGAGGTTAATGCTGAAGGTCAGGGTAGGCACACCCCATAAGTAAATATAGAACAACGCTCCACTGGAAATAACAATCATGTGACTAACAGTGGATTACTAGAGGCTTGTCCGATATTCCAGCAAGTTGTAGCTGAATTGAGGCAAATTGATAAAAAAAAAACATGTGAATACAAATGTACAAGAAATAGTTAATGGAAGTAATGCTAGAGATGCTCAACAAGTCGAGCAACCCAAGGAAATGTTGAATACTGCTCAGGTGTTGGGTGAAAAGGGTCTTACCCTCGATAAATTTGTCAAACTGATAAAGAACCCATCTGTCGGGAAGCCAGATCCAATGATAGCTGAGAAATGGTTAGCTAAAGTTTGTTAAAGGTTTGAATAAGGATCTTTAGGATAAGTTGATCCCTTTGCAGCTACAAACATATATGACAGTTGTTCATAGAGCATTGACTGTTGAGAATGATTTGGAAGAGCAAAAGAATGTTGATACAGAACCATTTAGAGCATCATCATACAGTGGACAAAGAAATCATAACAGTGCGAATGTGAACCCTGGTGGAAGGAGTCAAGGAAATAATTGGCAGGGAACTTTTCAAAGGGCTTTAGAAGGAAGAAACCGTATATAGAATGGCTAGAGAAGAGGTCGAGGTAATCAAATGAGTGGTTATACTGGTAGTCAAGCCAGTTTTGCAACATTATCCCTAGTTGACAATAATAAAAGACGAAATCAGACTGAGATGACAAATACGCAACCGTCAAAGCAGGCAAGAATTGGAGAGCGATGTACATATTGTAATTGGACGGCACATATATAGAATGACTGTCGCAGAAAGCTGGGTTTGTGTATTAGTTGTGCTCAGCCTGGACATATCGGGAGATATTGCCCTTATTCTAGAAATCAAATCGTGACTCGAGATAATCAAGGTAAAGGGAACCAACAAGGTAATGTTGAGAAGCCAAGAGTGCAAGGCCGAGCATATGCATTGGACTCCTAGGAGGTTTGAGATACTAGCGGAGTTATTGAAGGTACAATCAATGTTTTTCAATATGTTGCTAAAGTACTATTTGATCTCAGTTCTATCCATTCGTTCATTTCATCATGTATGGTGCACGTGTTACCTCAAGAACCTGAGTTGCTACCATATGTGTTGGAAGTTAGTACTCCTCTAGGAGAAAGTACTCTAGTTAGTTTGATATATAAATCTTGTGCAATGATTGTGGGTGAGCATACGGTAATTGCTGACTTGATTGTTTTGCCTATGAGGGGATTTGATATATTGTTGGGGATGGATCGGTTGTCATCTAATCGGGTATTACTAAATTGTTTTCATAACGTTGTGACTTTTACTACAAATGGTGGAGAATTATGTAAGTTTTAATGTAGAAAGGATGGGGATGTGAATATTATTTCAGCTATTCGAGCAAAGAATTTTTTAGAGGTTGTATGGGGTATTTAGCTTATAAAGTGGATAAGCCAAAATAAAAGCTTAAAATAGAAGATGTACCTGTAGTAAATGAATTTGTGGATGTATTCCCCGAGGATGTAACATCATTATCGATTGAACGACAAATGAAATTTGTGATAGAATTGTTACCGAGAATAGCTCCGATTTTAAAAGTGCAGTATAGGATGGCTCGGGGTTAATTGAGGGAGTTGAAGTTACAATTACAAGAATTGTTGGATAAAGGGTTTATTCGATCTAGTGTATCACCATAGGAAGCCAGTCTTATTTGTTAAAACGAATACTGGTACAATGAGGTTGTCCATGGATTACTGACAGTTGAATAGAGTAACAATAAAAATTAAGTATCCACTACCGCATATAGATGATTTGTTTGATCAGTTGCAAGGGGCAGTAGTTTTCTTCTAAGTTGGACTTAAGATCTGGATACCATCAGTTGAGAATAAGAGAGAAAGATGTCCCAAAGGCTTTCCATACAAGGTATGGACATTATAAGGGTGTTATCATGCCGTTTGGATTGACGAATGCTCCTGCAGCCTTCATGGATTTAATGCATTGAATTTTTAAGAGTTTTAAGATCAATTTGTAGTAGTGTTTATTGATGGTAGTTTGGTCTATTCAAAGAGTACAGAGGAGCATGAGCATCATTTGAGGATTATACTACAAATACTGCGGAATAAGAAATTGTATGCTAAGCTCAGTAAATGTGAATTTGGGTTAAAGCAAGTGGCCTTCTTAGGTCATACAATGTCTAAGGCGGGGTAACTGTTGACCTGTCTAAAATAGAAGCTCTTTTGAATTGGCAAGCCCTAAATAATGAAGCAGAACTAGAGTTGTCAAAGGGCCGGGCTTGGGCCGGCCCAGCCCAAGCCCATCGGGCCTGCTGTGGGGCCGGGCCAGTGGGGCTACCAACCGTGCCGGGCCTGCCGAAGGCAAACCTAGGCCCAGTCCAAGCCCTGGCCCTAAGCCCAATATCTAGGGCCGGGCCTGGGCCCTTTTTTTTATTTTGACAAAATTCTTTAGCTATTCTTCGTATAACAAGAATTAATACTTACTAAATTTGATTGATAGCATTTTACAATAATAGGAAGTTGTATCTATTGTAGCATTACCAAGAAATTGACACTAACCATATTTAGTAGTCATCAATATCAACAAATAGGAGGTTGTATCTTCTAGTTACAATCCAAGTTGCAGGTAAAATAATCTTTTTGTTTTTTTCATATTCCAAGCCACTGCTAGTCTCATAAGAATAGCAATCTAGCCTATCATAATCTTGACCTTTTTTGACCTTTTGAAGATTTCTCAAACTTGTCATCTTTAAAGGACTACTAATAATTTAGTATAAGAGTTATGAATTGTTTATTGTAGACCCACAACAAAATCTAATTCCGTATCATTTCAATCTTTGTGACAAATATATCTATAAGTTCGAACTCATGTGGACTTATTAGTAGTGGAATTTTGGAAAAGGGGTGGAAGAAAGGGGGGGAAAAGCAAAAAATTCAAAAAAGTGGGGCCAAAACCGGGCTGGGCCAAACCCGGGCCGTTTCCGGGCCGGGCCGGGCCGTTTTCCAGATTTTGAAGGCCTGGTCCAGGCCCAGGCCCTCTGCACGCGGGCCGCTACTGTTCATCGACGGGGCCGGGCCAGAACCGGGCCGGGCCAGCCCGGGCCAGAACCGGGCCGGGTCGGGCCAGCCCGCGGGCCGCCCGGCCCGTTTGACAACTCTAAGCAGAACTCAGAAATTTCTTGGGACTGGCGGGGTATTGTCGCCAATTTGTAGAATATTTTTCAAGGATAACTGCACAAATGTCTACATTGACCCAGAAAGAAGTGGCACATCAGTCGACCGATAAGTGTCAGGCGAGTTTTCAGGAGTTCAAAACGAGATTAACTACAGCTCCAATTTTGACTTTACCGAGTGGAAACTGAGTGGAACTAAGCATTTTGTGGTTTATAACGATGCTTCAAAGAAAGGATTAGGCTGTGTATTGATACAAGATGGAAAAGTTGTGGTTTATGCTTTGAGAAAGCTAAAACCCTATGAACAAAATTATCTAACACATGATCTTGAGTTAGCAGTGATTACGTTCGCTGTGCATAAGTGAATGGAAGTACTCAATGGTTATCATTGAAGATGGACTGAGTAGGAAACTACAAGTTGCTAGCGTAATGGTGAAAGAGTGGAAGTTGATTGAGCAAGCTTGTTCATGGGAGTTATCTGTGTCTGAGTCAATAATTATTCTTGCAAATTTACAAATGAAACCGGTGTTATTACAGAGAATCAAGGAAGAACAAGAAAGAGATTTGGAGTTGCATAGACAAGTGAAGGATAAAGATGGAACCTTTAAACATGAATTTTATATGGATATTAATGGTGTTTTACAGTATAAAGACCGGATAGTTGTGCCTAACAATGAAGAGCTGAAAGGAGAAATATTGAAAGAGGCACATAGGTCAAAGTATACAGTGCACGTAGGTGGAACGAAGATGTATCAGGATTTGAAATACAATTACTAATGGAATAACATGAAAAGAGAAATAGCTGACTTTTTTTCAAGATATATTGTAAGTCAAACACCAAAGACCGTTACCGGTACTAGAATGAAAGTGGGACCACATACTAACAATGGATTTTGTTACGGGATTGCCAATGACCCATGATGGGCATAATTCGATATGGGTGATTGTGGACAGATTGATGAAATATGCTCATTTCCTACCTGTACTTAAGACGTACTCATCAGATTAACTATCTCGATTATATGTACAAGAAATAGTTTGGTTGCACGGAATACCGGTAAGTGTTGTAACTGATACAGATTCAAGATTTACATCTCATTTCAGGAGAAGTTTGAAAAGTGCATTAGGTACAAATTTGAAATTTAGCATAGTATTTCATCCTCAGTTTGACGGACAATCTGAGCAAACTATTCAAACATCAGAGGATATGTTTCGTGCATGTGTGGTAGATTTCAAAGGAAGTTAGGATCAACATCTGGCGTTGATTGAGTTTGTTTATAATAACAATTATCAGGCTAGTATTGGTATGGCACCATATGAAGTCCTATATGGACAAATGTGTTGTTCATCGATCTGTTAGAAGGAAGTTTGGAAAACGAGATTAATTCGACCACAAATAGTTCAAGAGACCACTGAAAAGATTCAACAAATTCGACAAAAGATTTTGACTGCTCAAAGCCGGAAGAAAAGTTATGCTGATAACATGCGAAAAGACTTGGAATTTTCAGTGGGAGATATTTTTATTTCTCAAGGTGTTACCATTCAAAGGAATGAAGCGATTTGGAAAGAAAGGCAAGTTGTCACCGAGATATATTGGCCCTTATGAAATATTAGAACGTGTTGGTAATTTGGCATACCGAGTTGCCTTACCTGTATCTTTAGAAGGAGTACATGATGTGTTCCATGTTTCTATGTTGAGAAAGTATAACCCTAACCCATCTCACGTAATAAGCCCTGAACCAATATCAATCCAATTGGATTTATTATATGAAGAGTTGCTAGTGCATATTTTAGCTTTTTAAGTGAAAGTTTTGAGGAATAAAATCATTCTTCTAGTTAAAGTTTTGTGGCAAAATCATGAAGTGGAAGAAGTCACGTGGAAAAATAGGGGAATATGCGAAAAGATTATCCGCACCTATTTGATAAATTCTTTTAAGGAGTGAAGGGTATGAGAACCCAACATTTCACATGCTTTGATTACATATTTAAGTATGATTAGGTGCATCACTTTATGTGAAAATGATCATAATGAACTATGCATGATAATGTGTTTGAATGTATATTTATATTTTAAACACCTCGAATAGAGTAAATTGTCTAAGAATGTGAACGGAATGCTAGAAATGGAAAGGATATGTATGAACACTGTTGTTGGACAGATTCTGAAGTTTGTATTTGGAAGGGCTTAACATGACTTTACAATGATAGTTTTGAGTCAAATAAAATACTGGGATGTATCTATTTAAGTCTAGTTTTCAGAAATGTATATTTTGACTGTAGAGGCCTTGTAATTAAATTGTTATGATTTTCGGAGTACAGACTACTCCTGCTGCCAATTGAAATACTGAGCAAATTATGTAACCTAAATTAGTAGTTCTTTGTGTTGGGCTTAATGGTGAATAACTAGGTAAATTTCAAGTATTAAATGGACACTCAAATATCTAGATAATAATCTAAGTATACATATGGGTAGGGTACTTAAGGAAGAACATCAAATTATTTTTTGCTTGATTACCGAATTAGTTTGCGCATTAGAGATTAGTTTATATGTTTGAAATGGGTTGTTGATAAATACGGCAATATGACTTGAGAGGGGATTAAACCTCTTTTGAGGTGTTCGATGACATTTTTGTTAACATATGTACATGATTATGCATGTCAAGCGAAGGAGGAGGAAAAAATGAGTTGAGGGTGTTATTTGCCGAGGTTGGAAGTTATCCAGCCAGGGTTCTCGTTCACGTCCCGATGGTACGTACTAGCTATGCGTACTACTTCCAGAAAGGAATTATTGGCGTGCCTGTGATGACGTTGGACTTCTTCTATAGAACCCGCTATATCAGTTGGTTGCGACACGAAAGTCTCTCGAAGGCTGGCTTGTGCATGAGGGGCATATTTGCATATTGATATTCTTGTACTTGGCTCATATTTTTCTGGAACTCGTTTATACTGTTTCGCTATTATCTATTGATTTAGTGATTATTGGTCCTCTTTATATTAACATGAGAGTCTGTATTGGTCCATTTTGGAAGGAGTTGGTGTGTTTTAGGCGGGCGTTAGTGTGTATTGGTGTGTTTACTACGTGGGGCGCAAGCTAGTAACTTGATGGACTAATTAGTGTACATATGCATATGTAGTCTATATTTGTTTGTGCACTACTTGTGTAGCTTTGCTTATCTGTTAGTTACCCTGAGTTCATGTCAATATCATCTGAATCTGTTGCATTGTATGTGAAAGTGAATTCTGTTGATGTCTGAATTAAGGGATTGAGTTGAAACTCTTTCCCATGTTGTTATCCAACTGTTTGTGATCATTTGAAGCTCTTGAAAAACCATCATGGAATTAAATATGTGAATCATTTCGTATTACTTTCACTTGGTCCTTGAGCGATCTTACTGGGCTCTCAAAAGCTCACCCTTATTTGATTTCCTTCTGTAAGTAGACTACTCGGGATTGAGTTTAGAGCCGAGCAAGAGAGTTGGTATTTAGTTATCGTATTGGTCATTAGAACTCCTGCGAGGGTAAACTTTGCTAGTTTTTTTGTTTAGATTTAAATATAGTTTTTCAACTATGAATGTAGACTGAGAGTATTACATAACTTAATGATTTAGCTGCTCTGATAATGGTTGTCCATTAGCTTGTGAGGATATTATCGTCTTTGTGTAAATAATCGAGTGAATGACTAACGTTCTGGATTTTCGGGGCATTACAGTTGGTATCAGGCATAGGGTATTACGATTCTTTAGACTTGTACCTAGGTTAATGAGAGTAAGGTAGGATGATGGTAGAGATAGGGAGTCTATCATTAATTTTTAATTGCATTGTTCTTCTGAAATGTGTTTGCATAACTCTGATAGTAGTTTATTCGTTCTAGTATGGCCTACAATCGTAGGGCTGGTCATTTTGGAATTCAGGAGGTCTCGGGATATGAGATTCTGTAGACTCATAAGCCTAAGATAATCTGTGACAGAGATTGAACTTTGACAACTTGTAATTGGTTTTGAAAACTTATTTGATGTTTTAAGATTAGATTGAAATTGTGCTGAGTCTTTTCTTGTTAATAAAAACGAGATGGTGACTCGACATTGTTAAGCCTTCTCGGGCCTAGGAATTTTTTAAAATCAGTGCGCCATAATTACAATGATGAGACAATTCCTAAAGTAAGTTTTCATTTTTATCTCACAAATTTTGGACAAAAATTATCAAAGTAGAGGTGATTACATGTTAAGTTATTAAACTAATTCCTGAATTATGCCCAAGTTACATATGTGTGGTCTTGTCGTACGAACGAAGCATCTCAAAGTAAGGCATTCTATTCAACAAGTCATTACAGTGTTTGTAGAGAAAAATGTTATGAGTAAATTTTCTAGCATAATATCCTACATGTGACGAGATGCATCGGTGCGGTGAAATCCCGCTGTCTTTGGCAGATAAAAAGGTCGTCATCTTATTTTCATAAAATAAGGGGCAATTAGAAAAACTCTAAGTTTGACTTGGTGAACTCAAATGGCTAATATGGCATGTGAAATCCTATTTGACTTGGAGATTATGTTATGTTACGGAAAGGTATTAGGCACCCCAATGGCCTCAAATTGCCTATTATCATGCTCAACAGAGAAAAACAACAAAAAAATAAAAATAAAAAACACACTAGTAATATATGACAAAATTAACACGGCATAACGAATAAGAGTTAAACATCTATAGGCATATACAAGTGATTTTAAATCCGAGAGGCCTAGATTGCTTACATAATTGACAGAACAAACCAAAAGAGAATCAAATAATAGAAAAGGAAAGGGTTTGATTAATAGACTTTTGAAAAAAAAGTTTAGGAAAACAAGGTTGGTAATTGAGTAAGTAGGATAGAGGCACATGAAACAGTCTGGGCCAAATTAATTCTAAAGTTGGCCATTAGAATTTAACATTCTTTTTTTTCTAGAATTAGTTGGAAATACAAAGAAGGTAGCCTACATACCTTTATCTGAGAGGATCAAGCTAAATATGAACTTCAAATTGGTTCTAGAAGAAAGAGATGGAAGACTGGAAAAAAAATCATACTTGATGTTGCATGTTAACCTAACTTAAGGGTTCCATACTCTCAGATATAGATCTGGACTGAAAATTGGCTGCACTTGAAGAATGGATAATGAGTATTGAATTCCAGGTCTCACAAAGACAAGACCGATGAAAGTGGAATCGAGTGCCATATTGGCCTTATATCGGATAAATTTATATTAAGGCATCAAATCATGATTGGAACGATGGTAAAGCAACTGAAATCTCTTTCCCCTTTTGTTTATTTAAAAAACACAAAACATGGATTCAAATAAACCAAAGACAAATAAATATTAACCACAAAAAGTCACATAACTCATGGGTGATGGGCTTAAAGAAATTCCGTAGATAACAAGGTATATACCTTATCATAAGAGAGAAATCCTAATCAATTGGGTGGTCATTAATGAAGACAAAACAAAAGGTTTCACAACCACATATATGAAATGAAAAGTTTGAACCTAGCATAACTTACTAAGAAAGGGAAATTACAAAGAAAATGCTTGATAGGATGCAAAGCGTTGCGTGCATGACAAAAATAAAATAGGTGCTATCATGATTATTATGAGAGGGGAATCACAAAGAGCCCCAGACAAAAGTGCATGTAGAGGATACTGGCGGTGATCTTCTTGTGATAGATGATAAAATGCCAAATAATGGATTGGAACGTTGGCAAATAATAAAAGTCAAAATGTTGTTGCATCTATTTTCATTACCAATTAATAAAGTAAAAAAAAAAACACAGGGGTGAGTGCGGGTGGGAAGTGGCGACATGACAAGTGTGTTCCAACACGCACTCCTCTACTTTGTAAGGACTTAATTGCACTTAAACCCTGTGTTTGCCTACAAACTGCAACTAAAATCCCAATGTCTACAACTAGACACCCAAGAATCCAATTTTGTCATCTGTTGCAATTGAAAGATCAGACTAACTGAAATCAGAAAATCCATCACCGCACACCACCACCGCACACCACCATCATACATTCCATAATCCCAGAGTTGGGCAAGTATGCTCCCATGATCTAGCTGTTCAAGACATCTCTCTAGCTTGAACGAAAAATTTCATTCACATTTTGATCGCCACTGTTCAGCACTGTCAGTACCACCAACACACATATCATGTAAGACCCCAAATAACTAATAATTAAAATATTGTTATGTTTAGGGCATCTTTACAAATGTAGTTATTTTTTGGGGTATTTTAAATAAGTAATGAATGTTTAGGGGTCTTTTAATTATTTACCAAACTTAGAGACTTTAAGGGCTGGCCAAGTCTATTTTTATTGACACATTCAGTTTTGGCTTACAGAGAGATAGAAGAAAGGGAAAACTAGGGTTTTGGAGGTTTGCAATTTTCTGCGCATAATCGGTAAGTGATCTTGAACCCACTTTGATTATAAGGATGAATTAAATCACTTTAGGATTGTGTTTTATGAAGAATTTAACGTAAATGGATTGATTAAACTATTTAGGTTTTAAGATTTTTGGAGGGTTACGCAAATTGGTGAAGATTGTTGCGTAAAATTGAGGTAAGTTTCATGTACAGATCCGCCTCGTTATCGTTATTCTATTGATAAATTTTGTTGTTTTGATTCTGAATCGATGATGAATTTATCTTTCATCAAAATTATAATTTATTCGCTTTGACATGATGTTTTTGTATTGTGTGGGTACGTCAATTCTAAAATTTTCATGCCTCGGTTGTTGTGATATCTGTTGTTTCATATTTGTCGTTTGACGCTACTGTTTGCCTGTAACTTTTGTGTTTTCAACCTGGCCGTGACAGTGCAACCGTTTCTCTTTCTTTTTATTCTGCATCGCTACAAGTGCCCAGTACCATTTACCACCACTTATTGTCGATCATTACAAATGAATTGTTTAAAGTAATTGAAAGGGTTTTTGAGGTGACATGGCCGTGAAATTTGAGAAGTGGCCTGCCACGTGTCAATTTTAAAGTGGTGACATCATTTGTTAACTTTTTTCCCATATATCTTTATTTGAAAATTTTGGAATCGCATGGACTCAGATTTAAGCTATTCAACTTCCATTGAACTCGTTATTTTGTCCTCTTCGATTTGGGTATAATATCGAGTATTTTCTGAAATCGTTAAGCTATCCCATTTGAAATGCAATACTTTGATGTTTTTGTGACTCTATGCATTCGAGATACTTTGATGTCCATTGGACTCTTTTAAATTAAACTAATGTTTAGAACATTCACGTGCTTAGATTAACATGATGCCATAACATGATATGACAATTGCTACCGGTATGCAAACTTTGAACTTAGAATCTTCAGGTGCTTAGGTCAACGTGCTCTACACTAACGTATTACATGATTGGACTGTATTTGATTATTGGTTCAATTATTCGAATGTGACACTTTGACTTTGATTTGATCTTTGATGGGTTGGATATCCCGAAATGAGATTAATTGTCGTGCTAAGATTTTCTATCGTCTTTTCACCTTCGTTATGTTTCGTTTGGACTCAGCCATATGTTATTGTATATCTGCGTTGTATTCTATGGGTGTGTGCATGTGATCTTTGCTGGGCTTTGTGCTCACCCCCTTCTCCCCCCATTTCAGGTAATTGAGCTAAGACAACGGTAGAGGAGGTAGCTATATGCATGAGCTTGGAATTATTCTTAAATTTTAGACTATCTTTAGTCACTTGAGAATAAGGATTTTGTAACAGTTTAATTAAGTAACTTTTTGAAACCCCAGTTCCTGGAAAGTAACTATTGTTATTAGATTTCCGTTGCATTTATTAGACCTTGATGGTGAATGCTAGCTTTTGATTTGGGATATGTTCAGAGCTCTAATTACTTCGTCGATGTTATGCTGTTGTAAAATATTTTTAAGGATATGTTTATGGTAAGCAGGATTATTTTGGAATAGTATATGTAGGTCTGTCTCCGGGTCGGAGGCGTGACAGATCACAACCACCATTCACCTTCGGTAGAACCACTAACATCAACAACCACCACCGAGACCCAGGATCATTAGCACTCGGCAGCACAACCAACACGCACAACCACCACCAACAAACCTACCATTGTACCCTGTCATCATACCGATGAACCCACTGCCATCACACTGATGAACCTACTGTCGAACCCACCTACCTTCAGCCCTATGGATTTTTGCAAGCAATATCCAGTACACAAACACCAATGCCATTAACACCAAAACCATCAAACCACCACCACTATCAATTAGCCGATAATGATGGTTCGACAGTGGTATTGGCTTCAAGTTTGAGCAGATTTATGGTTGTTGGTGGGTGTTGTGGTGGCGGCTGATCGAGTGGTTTGTCTGAAATGATGTTGGTGAGTTGATTATGATGGGTGGTTTTGGGTGGTGTTGGCGTCTAATCATGGATGGGAACATTGACCGGTTGGTGCATGCGATGGATTTGGTGATGATTGATGGATATTATGGGGGTGGTTGGGTGGTCCTCTGAAACGGTGTTGGTGGGTTGATGATGACGATACGATGGGCAATTGGGGTGGAGTCGGGTTTTGGAGGTAGGAGGACGAGCAGATGGTGGTTGAGTGGTTGTCTGAAATGGTGTTGGTGGGTTGATGATACGATGGGTGGTTCGGGTAGAGTTGGGTTTTGGGGACAAGAGGACGAGCAGCTAGGCGACGTTCAGGAAATGAGAAGAAAGAAAGGAAAAAAGTAAAAACAAAAGAAAAAGAAATAAAAAAGAAACCACAATGACACATGTTTCGATCTTGGTAGTCGAAATTGGTCGAGATATGACCTATGCTAAAAAAAATAAAGAATTACCTGAAAAGGCGAACTTATTGACACATCGGACACACCCTTTAGTTGGGAATATGTTCCCAAAACGGATCCTATCAAATATTTCACAGTTTTTCCTTAAAAAGTAACGGGATAATTGACTCCCATTAATAAAAACATAGAGTTTATGGTGTAATCGAATCATTTATAAAATAACAAGTTATCGATCCAAATAATAGGATTGAGAATACTAGACCTGGCAAACGGGTATACCCGTCGGGTACGGGTAAAACCCGATCGGATCTGGGTAAAAGCGGGTCGGGTATAATTTACCCGATTTTTCCCGGGTACGCTTATTGACAATCCTTATGGGTAGGGTATTACCCGTGGGTATATTCCAATTTCTAACTAATTGTTTTTTATTCAATAAACATATTTTAATTACCTACTAGTTACTTAATTACGCACATTTTAACATCCAGCAATCCAGATTACGATAATAACTTCAAAATTCCAAATTACAACATCACGCATTCTCAGTTTCTCCATCAAACTTCAATACATAACAATCAAAACCACTTATTCAACTATCACAACAAATATCACAAGAACAAGAGCAAGAACTCTGAAAATTAAAAATAGTTCTTCACGATTTAACAAAATAAAAAACATATATTCAAGAGACTAGTGAAGATCTTCTCAAGAAGAAGATTTGGTAGGCGACGGAGTTAACGACGGAGCGAACAAGATTTGGCCACGGTCGCGGTCAAGAGTGACGGTCGATGACGGTGTGGTCGTGGTGCCTCTGCAGTAGATCTTCTTCTTGAGAAGATCTGGTCGTGCCGGAGTAATCATCGACGGAGCGAACAAGATTTGGTCGCGGTCGCCGTCAAGAGCGACGGTCGACAACGGTGTGGCCGTGGTGCCTTTGCCGTCGATTACTTTCTCGGATGATGGCCGCGGCGAAGGAGTGACGACGAAACTGGCGGCGAAGTTACGGTAGATCTGTGCGCATCCATGGACTTGATGTGAAGTAGTGTGGTGGTGATCGGAGAGAGAGGATCCATGACTTAAGAGTTAAGAGAGTAGATCGACTGGTTTTCTTGGTGAGAGAGAGAGAGGGAGGCGGCATAAGTGGAGAAGAAGAGAGAAGGCAAATGTCTTAGACAATTAGGGTTAAGGGCATTTATATACCAATAACCGGGTAAACCCGGGTAACCCGTCAACCGACCCGAAAATAGGATACGGGTCTAATTTCCACGGGTATCACATCTTTACCCGTACTCGGGATTTTTGACCGGGTACGGATCGACCCGCGAGTACGGACAGGAAATTGCGAGGTCCAGAGAATACCGTTACGATCCGCTCGTAATTCCTTAACAATAAAGAGTACTCTTATAGACAAGACCTCCGCACTTCCGAGCTTCAGCACCTTAACAAGTCCTGTTTTCTCCTTTGTCGTCTATGCCATCAAACAGATCTTTGTTACTCAGGGAAGCCAGAGAGTCCTTTTTGTATCCCTCGAAACACCTTGACCAATTATTCCTAGCGGCAAAATTGGATTTTTTTCCCTAAATAATACAAATTAAAAACTTAATAACCTGTTTAACACAATTTGAAACTTATTTACCCGCATACCACATTTTGGGAAATTGCGGTTTCAAACCACGACTTTAGAGTTGAAAACGTTTTTTGAAAACACGTTTTCAAAATTGTTTTTCCATTTTAGCCTCGTTACTCAAAATCCAACAAAACTATAACAAAATAAAACAAAGAAAAACCGCTGCCTGACTGTCTCCTTTTTGCCCTCCTCTTCCTTCCTTGTTCCCCCCGAGCTTCAAGAAGACGGTTTGCACCTACTCTCTCTGCCTGACTCCGTCTCCAGAGTCTCCAACCACCATCGGCCACCATCGACTCTCCAACCACCATCGGCCACCATCGACTCTCCAACCACCATCGCCTCTCTGGCTCTCTCCTTGCGACTCTGCCCTAATCTCTGAAACTCTCACCCAGACGGCCAGACACCTGTTCACCGACGGCCGGACGGCAATCGGCAGGGCTCTTTCGCCTCACCCTTAGCTCAGGATCCTCTCCCCCTGGAATCAAGATAGCCGAGTGGAGCTAATTAAACAGATTTTCTCCGAGCGAAGGTGAGAAAACTTTGATTCCATTTTGCATTTATTTGATTTCTTTCTTTTGGGTACATGTAACTCTAATTACCATTACCATTGAATTTGATTGAAACTTTTTACACTAGCTCTTCTAATCCTGCGTTTTTTTATTTACCAATGGTTGAAACCATAACCCTAGTTATTGGAAGTTAATCGTGCTAGCTTTTATGTTATATAGTTTAGGCATGTCCGGTCGTCCTCTAACTGTTTGAGGAAATGCCTCAATGGATAGCGGATGTTGGTGTTGAACTGTTGCTCCATGCCTCAGTTGCTCCATGCCTCTAGGCTTTATATAAGCTGTATACTGTTTTCCTTGTGTTGCTTACTGATTTTGTGAGTTTTTGGCATGCGGGTATCTGTTGGTTTTGATGAATTATTGAATGGTAATCGTGTTTTACTTTTGGTGGAACATTGGTGCTGGCATGTGGATTTTTACGGATTTTTATGATGCTTGATTTTTTTTTTTTTTTTTTCATTTTTGTGGGTTTTGGCATTTCGGTGTATGTGGTTTGATGCATTTATTAGTTTTTTTTTTTGTTTTATCAGTCCTCATGTTCTGTAATTAGTTTTGGTTTCTTCAAAAGAGAGAGAAGATTTTAAATGTGGTGGGTGCCACTTCCAATTCATCCTATTTTTGGAGGTCTTGTACTTTGGGCTAATTTTTGGATGCACGGAAGTGGCACTTTCCTTTTTGGATTGTACAGCTCTATTATGGGTTTTGATAAATTAAAGTATCCATTTTTGCAGTTAATATTCTGGAATTTCTTACTTTTTGAAATGGATTCAGGTATTTTTTATTGTCAATTGTGTATGTGTCTGTGCTTAGAAATTACTTCAATCACAGAAAACAACTGTAAAGTGGAACTGTAAGTTGTACCTGTACGAGCAATACTGTTCTATTTAGGCTTTGCTGCAAGGTGCATTTTTCCTTGGGCGTTCGCTGTCGATAATGCTGTTTTTAAAGTCATATCTAACTTTTTGTGTAAGCATTTAGAGCTTTTGCAACTAGATCATCTTTAATGGTGTTGAAATTTTTTTCCTTCCTGCTTGGTGTTTCGAGTCTATTTACATTTGCTGTTGTCTCAAGTTCACTGACTAAGTTGATTTTGAGTTTTCATCTGCATAATTTCTCTACTAGTTCTTTGTGGTCAACGACTATTGGCTTCAAAGTGGGTTTCTGTTTACATATATTTTGCACATTTTCTGGCAGGATCCATTTTTCTTTCCTGTTAGTTCAAGTGTTTGATAAATCGTAGAATTTGTTGGCAGTGTTCTGCATCATCTGATCTGGTGTTTTACTGGTCTATTAACTCTAATTACTTGATTGATATGTTGGTGGACTGTGAACTGGTATTGACATGTATACTCTTTTGATTTGGTTCTGGCATGTAGTTTGCGCATCGAACGTGCATTCAGAAATGGTGCAATAAAAAAGGCGATATTACCTGTGAAATTTGCAACCAGGTTGGTGTTTTGTAAAATTACTTTTGGTAGGTATTCTTATATGGATACATATGCTAATTAGATCTGTCTCTTTTTCTAGGTTTATTCACCAAATTATACTCTCCCACCAGCAAAAAGCAATTCTGATGTTATGGCAATTGATATAAGGTAAACTTTTGAGGCTTCACGCTCAATTCTTTCCTTTGTGTTTCCTCTTTATGATGTATGTCTACGCACAAAACTGTCATTCAAATACTGGATGTTCTTTGCTTCCGTTCAAATAAGAAGTCCTTTTCTTAATTTATTCGGGACCTTTTTTTAACTATAGGTGAATGCCATGTCAAAGATAATAGCAATATAACAGTAAATTTATCTCTCATCTCTAGAGATGTTGGTAATGGTATATCCTACTTGGTAAGAACATTAGATTTAGTTCCCATGTATTGGAGATTAAGCGCTTTAGATGAATTGAGACAAAGTCTCTGATGAGGACAGTTAGCGCCTCTGAAGCACGGACACCTCTCCTAGGTGGAGGTTTGGTGTCCTAAACGGACGGACACCCCAACACCCTCCGGACACCGCCCGACACGTGTCGGACACCGCCAATCTATGTCGGGATTTTTTTTGAAAAATTTTCTGACACCGCGTCGGACACTTCACCGAGGAGTGTCGGACACTTCACCGAGGAGTGTCGGACACGGCAATCGGCAGTGTCGGAACAGTTTAGGGCCAATTTTAGATTTATTGAACTATTATCGTCTTCTTCTCTCTCACCTCGAGTCTGCTGTCTGCCGACCACATCAAGGTTGTCGCCGGTGTCGCTGGTCTTGCCGGAGCTGTCGCCGGTGTCGCTGGTCTTGCCGGAGCTGTCGCCGGTGTTGCCGGAGCTCAGTCGACGAAGATCCGAAGCCGAAGCCAACGGATCTGAAGGCTACAGTCGCCGAAGGAAGAGAACTTAGCTGTTGCCGCTGTCGCCAGAGTCTCGCCGGAGGTCCTCCGCCGCTAACCCGCAGTTCTCTTTCTTCTCTTATCCTCATCTCGTCTCCTGTTCCAGTCCTCTTTCTTTTCTTTCCTGAGAACAGTCCTCTCGTTTCTCTCTTTTCTTTTTTTCCCTTTCTCCCTTTGTCGTCACTCATCTCGTTTCTTTCCTGTTATTTTTTCTTTTCACCCTTTGTCCTCTCGTTTCTTTTATTGTATTTAAATTCCTTATTTTGACAGTTTTTTATTATTGTTTGTTATTTTAGATTGTAGAATATATTTGATATTTATTATATATATATATATATATATATATATAATAAAAATTATATTAAAAAATAGGAGTGTCATACGGTGTCCAAAATCTGATTTTTTGGAAATTGCGGTGTCCGGTGTTGGTGTCGGTGTCCGACACCGACACCGTGTCCGTGTCCGTGCTACCTAGATTAGCGCCAGCTACATTTGTGGAAATTGGTACCCACAACAGATAGGCCATCCCTGGGCCTGGCAAAGTATCTTGAGTCATTTGAAGTGGTGAAGATAATGGATCACGCCCCCCCACCCCCCTAAAAAAAAACCCTGAAATTAATGCCAAAGACTTGTTTGTTTAAGAAATTGTTCTTAGAGTGAGAGAATAGGCACATTCTCATAATTTTTCTGATGTTTTTTTCCCAAGATGTAATGTTTGCGACAACCCTAACCTGTTAGCCCTGCATGGTTTTATTCCCTCCTTATTCTGAACCGGACAGACCTACTATGCACCAAAAGTAACAAGATAATGATCATTTATATCACCAAGTACCAGAAACAGGGGAAATAATCACTTACCCCGATAGACAGGAATATTCCACATTAACCAACAAGAAAGACATCCTCGTTTGGAAAGTTAATAGGATAGTACCTGTTGAAATTGTGCCCTTCTTTTGTTACATTGATGATTAGATATCCCAAAATAAGTTGTGGATTGTTCCTACTTTTGGTTGCTGGAGGAGTACCATAACCAGAACATAATGGCCCCATGGATGGTCACGTTGGCCGACTATTGGGCAAGTGCCATGGCATTAGCATGCTCTCTTCTCTCTTCACTTCCTTCAAAATTCTTGCATTCCATGCATTTACAAGTGTCAGAGCACAGAATATTGGCCTGGCAACACTCACGATACTTCTTGAGGCACCCAGATCTTTTGCAGTTACATCCTTTATTGTGTTTCCCTACTGGTGTAACCTCACCTGTCTCTTCCTGGATTTGATTTGAGACCATAAGTACGCAGAGTTTTTTCCCTAAATAATACAAATTAAAAACTTAATAACCTGTTTACCCCATTTCCAAACTTATTTACCCGCATACCACATTTTGGGAAATCGTGGTTCCAAACCGCGCCTTCTTAGTTGAAAACGTGCTTTGAAAACACGTTTTCAAATTGAAATTTTTTCCTTTTTAGGCTCATTTCTGAAAATCCAACAAAACTTAACAAAATAAAACAAACGGTTATAAAAAACAGGCGCGCGTTTTCACTCTACCTTCTGGGAGCCGATTTGTGTATGGTGCAGTGCATAGTGATGGATTAATAGTTTTCTTCGTTTGTTTGTTTATCGCGCCGATTGAAGGTGGCATAAACAGCGGTGAGGGTGCATCGAGTTTGAAAACAGGTGGATAGGATGTAATATGGAGTCTCTCAAGCGGGCATTTTCGTAATGAAAATGTGTAGAAACATGTTTAAACAAGTAGACACTTTTTATGTAGAGAGATGGGTAGAAACATGTTTAAACAAGTTACACTTTTAATGTAGAGAGATATATAAATATATGGTTTAACCATGATTTCATTTTCATGCTGCCAACCTCAACTTATATGCTGTTGCGCTAATGAACAGACTGATGGAGAGCATTCTCATCAATTGCTATTGGATGGTGCTCTATTAGCATATTTCATCTTGGAACTAACGAGCCAAGGTTCGCCACAAATTCTTACTCTTTACTTCTAGTTTATTGACGATATGCTATGTTTTCTAGTTTATTTTTTATCTTTTTGATGCACAAATTTTCGTCGTGCCTTACTTTTACTGCTGTTTACTTCCGTTTGCTTGAAGAGGAGTAGAGTTGAATGTGAGCATGTACTTTTGAAGTGAAATATCCAACAAGTTTAAAATGCATGTAATTTAAGTAGGTAATGAACCCACATTTTGCATTTTGATTAGAATTAAAGGTTAAGAAACAAAAAAGTACATATTGAAGCTTTTAAGTTTGGAAGTTGCACTACAAAGCTGCCTTAACATGTCAGTCCTCTAGGCTTTATATAGGCTGTAACAACCACTAGTATAACCTCCTTGTGTCCTGATTTAGGTAACCCTTCAATGAAATCCATGGAGATGCTACTCCATAATTGATTTGGGATAGGTAAAGCAAGCCTCATCCTTGCACTGATGTTTGTTTATAAACACAGCATAGTACTAACACAATTTATCACACATCACAGATGTTTGTGTTTTTTTAATGCATATACACTCAATTATATTGAACTTAACATGATTTTTTATCTTCATCTTTAGTAGATGTTTGACATAACATAAAAACCAAGAAAATTGCTGAGAGAGCACAGCAGAACTTTGAAGCACTTCAAAGTTCAGGAGCTTCCAACCAACACCCCACACCCCCCGCGCGAGCACGAGTGCTCTGCTTAAATGGAGGTGAGGCTATGTACATCTGACCCTTCTCAAACCCTGTAGCAGTTGGAGTCTCGTGCACAGGGCCAAGCTTCTATAGGATCACCAAATGGCAACCAATAAAAGACAAATTTGATTGTGAGATAAAGAAACAGAATTGTAGGGTTATGTCAACACCACAGTTTAGTGGCTCCATCATGACCTTGAAAGTCACGAGTCAGAAATACGAGGGTCTCTGCTAAATCGGGCATAAGGATACGCACATCTAACCCTCCTCAAGCTCTGTAGTACTTGGAACCTCGTGCACTTTTTAGCGAATTCTTTTTTAGAAAACCATGCATTATAAGTTAACAGATGCAGTTATAAGTAATACCAATTTAAGTCTTTAGTGACAATTGGCGTGACCGAATTTTATCGGCAACTATTAGCGATGATTAGTAAAGCATGGTTAGTAAATAAATAAATAAAATTCGAAATCTTATTTATTTGGAAATTAAGTCGACCTTTTATTTTGGAAAGAGCAGGTACCAAGGAGGAAATTATCGAGATAATTAACCTACCATTAGAGGGAATTTTCAGTTACAACTTACAAAAGATAAAGAGCATTTGCTCTTCGGTTACAACATACAAAGAAGAGAAGAGACATAAAGAGAGCAGATTTGCTCTCAACAGTTACGGAGAAACAGAGACATAAAGAGGAAGGAGAAAAGAGAAAAAGAAGAGAGAGAAGAGAAAGAGAATTATGCAGAGAAGGGGTGTGTGTTCGTGAGATATGGAGAGAGAGCCACACAAAGGAAGAAATTGTACCCAGAAAGAGGGAGAGAGAAAAGGACGGCAGATAGGAATTTCGGCAATTCTCCGATAAGTTTCGATCCTTTTCTCTTACATGACAATGACTAGGTGTATATTTTGAGTAATAGATGAGTGCGTTTACTTGTGGGGCTGCAAGGGAGTGGGTATGAGTGTTTAGTCCACTGTGTGTGATCTGCGTAAGGGTGCTGGACATTGATCACTGTAAGAACAGCCATGGGGCTGCCCTAAAAGTGTGTTTGTGTGAGTGAGGAGCTGCAATGGCAGCCTTGGAAGAGGGGTGAGTGCACTGTGTGAGAATGAGTATTTTTGTGTGTTTATATCTATGCGTGTACTATGTGCGTTATTGAGATCAGAACTAATATCAATTACCAGTCCATCCGTATTATTGAAGTAATGCCTCCACAGTGGCCTAAGTTTCTCTTGTCCGCCTACATTCCACACCGTGAACATCACATTCTTATACTGGACCTTCTCCACATTGAAACCTACAGGAGAGCATTTGGTAAAATCAAATCAAGTATAAATGCATAATATGCTTACTCTCTGCCTTAACATCATTCATGCACCAATTACTAGTGCGGGCATGGGAAGGAAAGGGAAGAGACAAGCCACCATTTCTTCCCCATGCAAATGGAGGAGGGGATTGAACTTTTTGACTATATCAACACGGTTCCTTTTCCCCTGCTGGGAGACAAATTGTGTTAGTACTATGCTGCGTTTATATCATGCTTTGTAATGACACATAGTTTGTATAGAAAACCTAATCATATTTCTATGTAAACATTGAAGGTTCGCCATGGCTCCTTCCGTAAGGCTGCTGTGCTACTGGGGAGGAAATGCAGTAGAAGATTCAGATGGTTATGCATATGATTGTGGACCAAAGAAGTTGATCAAGGTGGAGGGGAACTGCACATTTAATTGCTTGATGGATAAGTTGTGTAGCTGCACAAGATTGGACAAGGAACATTTCAGGTTGAAGTTGAATTGTAGGTATCCGCGGATGGTTGGAAACGGTGCTCAGACCTTTTATATCAAAGTACCGATTGAGGATGATGGAGATGTAGAAGCTATGTTTGATCTCCAATCTCAATTCTCGCAGCTGAGCGCCATTGAGTTATTTATTGAAATGGAGGCTATTGTGACGGGATATGGTTCCTCTTCCCGGAATCTTGTGTCAAACTGTGACAGGCTATCCCCTCCGCAACGTAGCATGTCCACGCCCATAAGGGATCTAACCTCGTTGGACATTGGTGATCATGCCACACAAAGTTCGATTTTATCTCCCGTAGACAACGATATTAGAGCTAGTTACTGTGGCGGGATTTCCAATGTCACACCTCAGGGTATAGGTGTGACTGGTCTTGTTTCCTCTTTGCTTTTACCGCTGCATAACATGATTGACTTGGGGAATGAGGCATCAACCATCATTGAGGCACCTAATCTGGATAATGAACATGAGAGGACAGATTCAGAAGGCGAAGAAGATGCATTCATGGATAGGCCACGATGGGGAGGATTATGGTAACGGTACAAGTATTGAGCTAGAAGCTCAGAGACACGTATACGAGCCTAACGAGCATTTTTTCACAGACGTTGATTGGGCACCCGCTGCAGTTATTACAAGTCCTCTTGAAAGCAATCACGCTACAGTATGGCATCCCGAGCACGATGAGTTAAGAGTGGGTCTAGTTTTCAAGGATAAAAGCGAGTTTGTGAAGGCTATTTTAAGGTACCACGTCAAGCATAATTTGATCTACAAGGTGAAGCAGTCTATCCCAACTATGGTGGCTTTGAAATGTAAGTTTCCGAATGAGTGCAATTTTTATCTCCGTGCAACGTGTAAGAAGAGTCATAACTATTTTGAAGTTACACGCTATCGAGGACCTCACACATGTCCATTGAGGACGGCCTTGAACCAAGACCAACACCACGTAAACTATAGACTGATTACTGAAGCAGTCCGCAATATAGTTGAAGCTGATCCGATGGTTAGAATTAGCTCTTTAATCGCAGCTGTGAAGGAAAAATATGAATACACTGTTTCATATAAAAAGGCGTGGAAGGCCAAGGTTGCGGTTATTGCTGATTTGTATGGGAATTGGGAAGAGTCATATCGGGCATTGCCAAAATTTTTTGCTGCCATCCAAAAGTATAATGCCGGTACCATTGTCGAATACGACCCAAAAGGGCGTGGAGAATCTGATGCAATACGCTTTAAACGAGTTTTTTGGGCATTTAAGCCATGCATCATGGGATTTAGATTTTGTCGTCCTGTTATTAGCATTGATGGCACGTTTCTCCATGGAAAGTATCTAGGGACCATGTTAATTGCCGTATCAGCCGATGGAAACAACCAAATATTGCCGCTTGCATTTGCTATCGTTGAAGGGGAGAACCATGATAGCTGGAATTGGTTTTTGCAGCATGTTAGAGATTACGTGGTCCCAAGCGATAGGTGTATTTGCTTGATCTCAGATCGCCATCCCGGTATCTTAAGCACTGTGAGGAGAAACCAATTATGGCAACCACCTTATGCCCATCACCGGTTCTGCTTGAGACATATTCGTAGCAATTTCACAAAAAAATTCGGTAGTTCGGAGCTGAAGAAGCTTATTTGGGCTGCTGGGAAGGCTACTCAAGTTCGCAAATTCAACGAGTTGATGGAAGAGGTCAAAAATCTGTCGTTAGAAGCAAAAAAGTGGTGTGATGAGATACCCGTTGAACAATGGACACTTGCACATGATGGTGGTAAACGTTTTGGAATGATAACGACCAACATCTCTGAAGTCTTTAACAGTGTTTTGAAAGGATCTCGAGGCTTACCTATCACAGCACTAGTCCAAACCTCTTTTCACCGTTGTGTACATTACTTTAATTTGAGAAGAAACCTTGCGGCATCCTCTATGGCAGATCAACAGCATTATGTCCCTTCCGTCATTCTTGCAATTCAACAAGCGAAAAGGAAAATTGGTTCTATGTTTGTGCAACCTTATAACACGACCGGTGATCGGGGGGATTTTTTGGTGAGA